>LR751432.1:0-40000 GCA_902729485.2 Mus minutoides | reverse complement strand
GCCTTAGCTCATTAGATGTCTTGTAGGAGCCCTGGGTAGTGGCCTGCCCTCATAGGCATCTGTCTTTCCTATCCCATGGCTGACGGCCAACCTTACTCAGAAGCCAACACAAACTACAAAAGCTCAAAACAAAACCCACGGGCCACAGTAGGGAGAAGTTTTCATCTTGTTTCTTACCAAGCACAGACTCACCTCTGAAAAGCTATAGCACGCCAACACGTGTTTAAAGCCTGCTTTGCTTTGCTTTGTTTTACATCCAAGTTCACTGTGTTTAGATTACAACTAAGCCTTTTTCCTTTGGTCTCTGCCTAGCAAGCCAGGGACACTTCTAGATCTGACAGCTTGAGTGTCAGGTTTGACTTATTTAAAGGCAGAACGGGATTTGCCAGGAACTCAGGATGTATTTTCAGTTAAAGTAGGAAATGGTTCCTCAGAACATTCACTAGCATCTTGAGTGTTATAGAATCCTAGCAATCAGGAGGAGGAGGTAGGAGGGTCAGGAATTCAAGGTCACCCTTGAACATAGGAAGCTCTAGTTTGAAGCTGTAGTGAGTGAGACCCTGTCTCAAAAACATCCAAATTATGGGCTGGCAAGATGGCTCAGTTGGTAAAGATCTTTATTCTACAAGCCAGCGACTTTAGTTTGATTCCTGAAGCCCACACAATGGTAGAAGAAGAGAAATAACTCCACAAAAGCTGAAATTTTATGTACACACGCACACACACACACACACACACACACACATACACACACACACACACACACACACACACATACAATCAAATTTTCAGTATGTGATTACTCAAGAGTTTTGTTAGTACAAGGAAATGCAATGCCCCTTTAGGCAAGTTCAATAAGCTGCACTTATCTGGAGTTTAGGTGGGGATCCCTAGCCCAAGGGATAAGAAGAGATAAAGTAAGTTTCCATTTCTTTTTTCTTTTTTTAAAGATTTATTTATTGTTATATGTAAGTACACTGTAGCTGTGTTCACACACACCAGATGAGGGCATCCAATCCCATTACAGATGGTTGTGAGCCACTATATGGTTGCTGGGAATTGAACTCAGGACCTCTGGACCTGAGTGCTCTTAACCACTGAGCCATCTCTCCAGTCCCAAGTTACCATTTCTTAACTCTCTTTAGGCTCAAATACAGCCATTCTCATTCTGTAGGTTTTGACACCTTCGGCAATCATGTATCAGATATCATACATATCAGATAATTTATATTGCAGTTCACAATAAGTAAAATTACAGTTATAAAGTAACAACAAAATAATTTTATGGTTGGTGTAACCTCCCCCAGCCTGAAGCAGGCTGTTTCAGAGCTCGCTGCCAATGATTATGAGATCACCTGCGGTGTAGCCTTCTGACTGGGTAGGCTCCTTTGTTATGTCAACTGCCACTGTACTTCGCCAAGATCCTGCCACCTGCTGAGATACCCTTGACACATCCTGCACTTTGCACAGCATTGTCTTCAGGCTGGACCCAGGCGCAAAGAGTGGACTGGCTGGGGGGGTGGGGGGTAGGTTGGGCCTACCCTCTTTATAAGCACAAACTCCCAATAAACTTTAGGGCCTTGAACAGCGTACGTTTGTCTTGGCCTCCATATTCCTCTCTACTGTTCTCACCCATGCAGCTCTGGCCTCCCCCTCAGGAACCCAGTTAGCGTAAGCCGCGGGGTGGGGTGGGGGGTGTCACCATAACATAAAGAGCTATATTAAAGGATTGTTACATTAGGAAGGATGAGAACTACTGCTCAAATAAAGAGTAAAGCTTAGATCTTTTTTTATATTTTTGTGTGTATGTTTTCAAGACAAAGTTTAGCCCTATGTAGCTCAAGCTAGCTTCAAACTCATGATCCTCCTGCCTCAGCCTTTGGAATGCAGCATGTTGGTATATACAGCATCATGCCTGGGTCCATCCCAGAGACTTTGGATGCACTTTTGTCTTTTTCTAAGAAGCAATTCAGTTTCTCTTTACCAGAGGTACTGTTTTCAAGTTGTGGCTCTCCGCTGCATCAGAATCCTGGAGCAGTTGCTAAATGCGTGCACCCCTGGCTCCGCTCCAGTTTTGCCTCACATATCATAGAGAAATGGGTAGCAGTTGGTGGCATGTGTAGGAGCTGGGGAGACAGCTCAATGGGTAAAGAAAGGCTGGCTGCAAGAGTGTTGGAATCCCCCAAATTTTACCTGTAAAGCTGGGTGCAGTAGTGTGTTTCTACAGTGAGATAAGGGGATAGAGATAGAATCTCTGACAGCTTGTGGGCCAGCTAGCCTGACATACACCATGGCGACAGCAAAAGAAAGACCCTGACTCAAATAAGGTAGAAATGGAGGACTAGGGCTGGAGAGATGGCTCAGTGGTTAAGAGCACTGACTGCTCTTCCAGAGGCCCCAAGTTTAATTCCCAGCCACCACATGGTGGCTCATGACCATCTGTAATGAGGAGCTGATGCCCTCTTCTGGTGTGACAGTGTACTCCCATACATGAAATAAATAAATAACTTTAAAAAAAAGAAAAAGAAAAAGAAATGGAGGATTAACACCTGAAATTGTCTTTTAAGTTCCTATACTCACACACAAGAATTGGACACACACACACACTCTTTCTCACATACACTTACCCCCTCACACACTTACCCCCTCACACACAGAATGGGACGCACACATTCTCACATATAAGAATGAATACATATACATTCTTATACAAGAATGGACACACACACAAGCATGAATACAGCTCTCTCTCTCTCAGTTTAGACTCCTCCACATGTGTAAATAAGATTAATATGGACTAAAATCCAAGATCCAGATGTGCTGTCACCATTATTGGCCTTGGACAGGTCTCAGTCTCTCTGGACCTCAGATTTATCTCCTGGGTAAAGGGCATCCAAGCCTTTCGAGGAGCAGGCTGCACTCTGCACTGAGTTTCTGTATTACACACACACACACACACACACACACACACACACACAGCATTTTGGCTGTGCTCACTGCCTTAGTTGCTCTATTTAATGTAGAGCAGCGATTCCATCTGAGCTGTCCCACCCCAAATGTAGGCACTAAGAAAGAACGAATCCTCATCTCATCTGAGGAAGTAAATACCCTCTGCCTGTCCAGCCCAGCCATAAGGTGCAAGATGATAAATAATGTATTTACACTAATAAAAAGTTACAACCTTTGAACTTATTGAATTCAATTAGGAGCACACAGACTTATCAAAATCATAACAGTGGGGGAGGGTTAGGAAGTAACTTGGGTGGCAATAAGCTTGCCTTGCAAGCATGAGAATCTGGGGCTGATTCTTAAAACCCATACAAAAAATGTTGGATAAAGTGGTGCATGCTTGTCATCCCAGCATTGGAAAAATAGATTCCCTGAGGCTCACCTGCCAGCCACCAAGGGATCAAATTCAGACAAATCTTGTCTCAAAAAAAAAAAAAAAAAAAAAAAAAAAAAAAACCCTAAAAAGGACAGTGCCTGAGGAATGATACTTGAGATTGTCTTCTGGCATTCTTTTTGAGATATACATATACATATATATATATACATATATATACACATATATGTATGTATATACATGTATATGTGTATACATATATATGTATATATACATACACACACACATACACACACACACACACACACACACACACTAACAGAAAAATCAGGCTTGTGAGCAATATTCTCACCTAAAGGGAAAGGCACCTCACCAAGGCACACACCCATCAGAACACTTGGTTCAAATGTCATAACATCAACAGGGTGACAAACCTGTGACCCTGAGTCTAGGCTTAACCTTGCAAAGGTCTGTGTTAAGCAAATGGTCCTTAACACTGTTCACTGCAGAAGCTGCCTGTCGCCAGGGCCAGGGCCCCCTTTCCCAGACATCTCTCAAAATGAGCTCACTGCTCTCTATCTGTTCTTTATCTGGCCTGGAGTTACTCGGTATTTGTTCTTGGTTGTCTTGTTCAGGCCCTGCTAAGTCCTGTGACTGCAGGAAACCCTACAAAGCAAGGCTCAACCATACACACACACACACACACACACACACACACACACACACAAAGAGAAGAGGAACATATAAGGGACCAGTGACCCCAGCCCAAGTCCATCTTTGGGTCCTGACATGAGGTTAAGTTTAAGTGGGGGAAAGGGTGCGCATGACTAAGCATTCCTAACCAAGTCCCGTCTGGGCTCCTGGCACTAGGTATGTGTTCTTTTTTGCAAGGCATTAGCACTATACAAAATCCCTTTCTTGGAGACAAGCTCCCCTCTGGCTGGCATCAGGCGCCAGCCTTTTCCTTCTCCAGTGAGAGACTCCTAGAGAAACCCCAGTCCTTAGGGCTCATTGTCCGAAGAACTGTCAGTCTCCCTCAAAATACCTTCACTCCTGAAACAATGGTTATACTTTTGTAGCCTTTCTATAACCTGGGACTTGCTGGACAGCCAGACACAGTCCCAGGTCTCAGGGAGAGAGAGAGAGACTGTCACAAACCTGAGTGGATCTGGGCAAGTGGCTCAGCAGGTAAAGGTGCCTGTCTCCAAGTCTAACAACCTGAATTTGATCCCTTGGACCCACTTGGTGAAAGGAGAAAACTCCTGAAAATTGTCCATAAATCAAAACATGATAAAAATCCTTCTGACCATGTAACAGCCTCTTCTGGATGGCACAGATCACACATCACATTCCAAACACATACCAGAAGTGTGTAAGCCAGATGTTCTGGAAACCAGAAGCTCTAAATCAGAGTCAGCAGGACCAAACACCTTCTGTAAGCCTCTGGAATATTCCTTTCTGATCTCTCCCAGCTAAGTGTCTTGTAAAAATTATATTTTCTAACTATTAGTGGTAAATGAAAGTGCAATGGACTTGTATAGATTGATTTTATGTCAATCAAAACTTTCCTGAATTACCGCATGATTTTTGATAACTTAGTTGTAGGTGATATTGGATCTTCTCTATAGTGAGTTTCTTCTATGGGGTGAGAGAAATGACCACGGGCAGCTCTTGCTTACAATGTCTTTGCAGATAACAATTTCAAATGTATGACATATTTATTTTCTTGCAACTACACATAGACTGATACCATGGGTCATGTGCCTTAACAAACCCAGGCCTGGACTGAGAGTACAGCTCGGTGGTTAGGGTACTTGCTCAGCAGTCAGGAAGCCCTGGGTTCAATCCCAGTGCTGGGCAGGGGGCAAAGGATACTTCATGTTCATGAGGAAGGGGGAGGTTATTTGATTGACCAACTAAGTCTGAAATACAGACGACAGCACCATCAGGAACGGGGAAGGACAATCTTCAAACCTTCCTAGAGGCTGCCATTAGAACTCCAGGATGCTCAGGTGAGCGATCCACAGTGCTCTTACCTCAAGAGTCTTCATGTCATTGCATCTACAAAGACTCTTTTTGTGTGTGTACAGAAAGAAAACACAAGGAATAGAAGAAACAGAGAGGTGTGGGCCAGAGAAGGGGGTGAGAGATGAAGAGTGGGGCCACCAAAGCACACTATTACACACATAGGCATAAACCTAAGAAATCGTGTGAAATCTCATTATAGAGAACTTAAGTAAACACCTTAAAGAAGAATAAATGGAGACAAAATTCTGTTCAGAACAGAAAGACTCAGTATTACAAATATGTCACTTTTTTCTAAATTGACACATATGTTCTGGGATATTTCAAAGTCCTAGTAATGTGTGTGTGTGTGTGTGTGTGTGTGTGTGTGTGTGTGTGTGAACTGAATGTGTTTAGTTACATCTGTATACCAGGACATGTGTACAGGAAGGCCCCAGAGGACAATCTTGAGTATCATCTCTTAAGGACCAGCTACCTTTCTATTGAGTCTCCCTGGCCTGGAGCTCAGCAAGTAGCCAGGCTGGCCAGCTAGCTCCAGGGAACCATCTGTCTCCACTTCCTCAGAGATCAAGCTGTAGAACACGTACAAAACATCGGGTGCGAGTAAACCCAGCAAACCAATGGAGTGATCTCCGCAGCTTAGAAATATATTATTTTAAAGGAACTCAACAAACCAATTCCAAATTATTCCAAATTCTCAATTATTGAGATAGGGTCTTTCTATGTTGCCAGGCTGGCCTTAAACTCACGGGACTTGGGTGATCCTTTTTCTTCAGCCTCTTGAGTGGGTGAGACTACAGCTACTACATTACTCTGCCTGGTTCTGATTTCAAAATTCATGTGGAAGCATAAAGGGCCAGGAAATCTCATATCATTTCAAAAGAAAAGGAAAGGAAAGGAAGGAAGAAGGGAGGGAGGGAGAAAGGGAAGGAGAAAGAGAGAGAGAGAGAGAGAGAGAGAAATGAAAGGAAAAGAAATGAAATGGGAAAGGGGAAAGAAGGGGAAAGAAGGGGAAAGGAAAAGAATGGAAAGGAAAGGAAAGGAAAGGAAAGGAAAGGAAAGGAAAGGAAAGGAAAGGAAAGGAAAAGGAAAAGGAAAAGGAAAAGGAAAAGGAAAAGGACAATAACAGCAAAACCCCAAACCAGACATGTGTTAGGAGGCGCATCCTCTACCAGATCTCAGGACTCACGCAACCATAAAGATTAAGAATGAGCAATGTAAACTCACCACTCAACAGCAACAAATGAATAATCCAATTAACCTGTGGGCAAGAGGCTTAAATAGCTCTTTCTCCAAGGGAACAAGTGTACACATGAGCAATGAACTAGAAAAAGAGGCTGACACTCTAAAGCAGGAGTTCTCCACCTTCCTCACACTGGGACCCTCATGGAGTGGTGACCGCCCCACCACACATCACTGCCACCATAAAATTAGTTTCATTGCTACTTCATAACTGTCATTTTACTACTGTCGTGAACTGTAATGTATCTGTAGTTTTGGATAGTCTTAGGTGACCTCTATGAAAGGGTCATTAACTCGCAAAGGGCTAAAGACCTACAGCCCGAGAAGAACTGCTTTATGGTATAAAGCATTACAGGGTGCAGATCAAACCACAAGGACCTGACGGAGAGTCTATTACAAAACACAAAAGCAAAAGCAGAAGACTCGAGTTAACCAAGCTTTAGAGAAGTGAAACCCTTTGAACATGAAATGGCAGGGCCTCCTCGAAGATCCAGTGCCTCATCCCCAAACCACTAAACAGTGTAGCCAGCGAGCCCGTGTCAGGCGTGTGCCCCAGAGGATGCAGAGTAAAAAATCCACCACACTTTTACCCATCAGTCTTCCTATGTGCATCATTCACGAAGGCTCAAAGGCAGAAGCGATCTAAACACTGATGGGTGGTAAATAAACACGTAGTTATATACTTCTAATGCAGTACTACTCAGCCTCTAAAGGGAACGGCATTTCTTATACATACTGTAATACAGATGTGTCCTGAAGCAGTAGGAAAGGCTCTACACATGAGGTCAAGTATAAGATAAACATTGTAAGATTCCACTTATATGAACTATCTGAATGAGTTAAGTTCACAAAGATAGCAAAAAATATCAGAGTTTAAGTTCCCAGTGGCAGCTAAAGAGGCAGGGATAGGGGAGAGTTTTCGTTTGAGATGAGGAGAAAGTTTTGGAGGAAGATGGCGGTGTTGGTTGTGGTTCAATGTCTCCAGATTCACACAGAGAACTGTTAGCATGATGACCTGTATTGCTCAGTAATCGCCAGTTATAAAGTAGCTGAAACTGCTGTGAAATCTGCCATTGATACGCATGTGCAGAGAGGTTAGAAATGTAGATTTCTAAAGAGGAGGAGGAAGAGGAAGAGGAGGAGGAGACCGCTAGATAGTATGATGTGGGCTACGCCAGCGTGTTCTATAAGAAAAAGAACATTCTTGGGGCTGGGGAAATGACTCAGCCTGAGTCTGATCTCTAGACCCCGAGTGAAAAGGCTGAGCCTGGTTTGTGGTAGTCATCTCAGGGCGGGAAGGCTGAGACAAGAGGACCTCTGGGACTCTTGGGTCAGCCAGCCTAGTCACTGGTGAGTCCCGGGTCCCAGTGAGAGACCCCATCTCAAAGCACTGTGTGTAGTACTTCTGAGGAGCTATATCTGAGGTTGATTTGGACCCCACCAACACCTGCACATGCATATGCACACAAACATACACAGACACACACATACATGTATATACACATTTGTGAAAAACTCTTGTATGCACAAATAAAATTAAATTTGAGAGAGAGAGGGAGGGAGAGAGAGAGAGAGAGAGAGAGAGAGAGAGAGAGAGAGAGAGAGAGAGATTCCTGCATCCCAGTTGACCTTCTAGAAGGCGAGAAAAGGAAACCACAGCCAGGAGCTCATCTTTCTTTCTGGAGCCAGTTAACCAACTGAACCAAGAACTCGGAAATCACATTTCAGGATTGCAAAAGTCTACTTCCCTGTCCCAGGCTCACAGTGCAAGCAAAGGGTGAGAGAAGGACAGCCAAGTGGAGGACAGGACACAAACCAGGAGGCCTTCTTCTCCAGCAGCCCCGACCCTCAAACAGCAGTCCGCTGGAGACAGCATGAAGGCCAGCTGCATTGGCCCCACCCCACCCTTCAGCTCAACTTGTCCAGGGCAGAGGCCAAGAGGCTTCAGCCTAAAGCATGGCTGGGGGAGGGCGGCATGCAGGAAACGAGCCAGGAGACCAGGCAAGGACAGAGTCCAGATTCCAGGGTGTGACTTGCCTAGGTTTCTGGCTCTGCTCGGCAGCCCTTGGAGTTATTAGCAAATGACTTTGCAACTGTGTAAGAGTGTCAGAGAGTTGTTTTGCCCGCTGTATCCCAGTCAAGCAACCCACAGCAAAAGATTGTTCAACTGACAGAGGCTAACCCCAGATCTGCAAATAGAGTCTAGAGTCATTATCCTGTAGAGGGGATACACTCTCTGTCTGATGTCTCCAGTGAAGGTAACGGTAAGGGAAGTCTCCTGGAGAGCACTGTCCTGCATTCTCTGGCTGAAGGAACTCATATTGTTCAGCAGACGATAAGAGGATCCTTGTCACACCCCTGTAACATGCTGAGTGACAGCAGCATGCCCTGTCCCCCTCCTTCCATCCACAAATGCAGTGGATTTTATTACAGTCTCTTATTTGTCTCTATGCTAAAGGCCCCATCCGTTAAAATCTGCCATTGGTAACTAGTTGCTAGATTAAGAGCAACCGTACCTGACCAAGAAAATTACACATAAGCTAACTTTGTAGCTTGGATCATGTTGGACAGTGTGATTACAAAATTGTTTAGCTAGAAAAGGTGGGTGGTGGGCAGTCAAGGAGTGGCACCTGGAAACCGTCTGTTTCTTCCGGCATTGTCTTGAGGCTCTCCCCAAAGATATCTCCAAACTTGAGTTCCCAGTACCTTCTATGAGGAAAAGGGTGTTTGTAGATACAATTCCGTGAAGTGAAGACTCTTAAGATGAGATTACTGTGGGTCAAGTGAGTGACCCAAAGTCCAGTGGCAACATCTTTGCCGGGTGTAGTGGCGCACGCCTTTAATCCCAGCACTCGGGAGGCAGAGGCAGGCGGATTTCTGAGTTCGAGGCCAGCCTGGTCTACAAAGTGAGCTCCAGGACAGCCAGGGCTATACAGAGAAACCCTGTCTCGAAAAAAACAAAAAAAACAACAACAAAAAAAGAAAGAGTTGACAAAGAGCAGGAGAAACACTGAAGGGGTGGCTTGTGAAAGAGGAGGGGAGGTGGGACAGCAAGGACAGCCTGGAGCGACCAAAACCAAGACAGGTCGTGAAAGAATGTTCCAGAAGCCTGCAGAGGGTGTATGGTTCTGCTGACTCTCAGATGTCAATCTCCTGCCTTCCACAACTTCTAGCTAACACACTTCTGATGATTGTAGCATAACATGCGATGTGTGGTAGCCCAAAGAGGCTGTTACATGTCCAGAAAGTTATAAAAAATATGTATGTATGTATGTATGTATGTATGTATGTATGTATGTATGTATGATGTGGGTATTGTATATGAGGTATGTGTTTATGTGGTGTGTGTCTGTGTTGTGTGTGTATATACATGTGAATACATACTACAGCACACATGTGGGAGTCAGAGGACAACTTTCAGGAGTTGATTCTCTGCTTCCACCACATGGTTCCTCCTAGGGATCAAACTCAGGTGGCCAGGCTTGGTGGCAGACACCTTTGTCTGTTAAACTATCTTGCCAACCCCACCTAAAAGGTTTTGAGACTATTCTTCCCCATCCCTGATGGGACAGTTACTTCAGTCTGTATATCAGACCTAGGTGACCAATCAAAATAACCCTTCATCATGAACTTGATGTGCCCTACTCCTCAGTGCTAAGGATTGAGTCCAGGGCTCCCTGAATGCTAAGTAAGTGCTTTAACACCAAGCTGGACTCAATCCCAGGCCCATTTTGTTAAGGGATGGTCACATGACCCATGAAGGCACTCTATGTATAGCTTTAGGGAAATAATAGTCTATGTCCTTGAAATTGTTATCTGTAACAACAATGTAAGAAGGGGTTACCGGTGACTGTTTCTGTCATGGAAATAGCTGACCTGAGGAAGAAGTCAATAGGGAAAGAGAAACCTAGGCTGAAAATGGAAAGTCAGGTCTCCATGCACCCCATACTCTACAAACAAGTGTGCCTAGAAACATCTTTTAGACAGTAAATACCTCTTTATGGCTTAAATCACATTGAGACAGAAACTCTGTCATTCCAGAGAGCAGGTCCAGCAGTAACTGAATTTCAAGTTTGATAACTAAAAACAACCTTAACCTGACAATGAAGGTGTCTATGATGCACAGAAAGTTTTTCCTGGTGGACATTGCTACAGCCAGAGGGACGTATAGGCAACCCCTTTGTTAGAACAGTGGAAGGAGCCCCAGCAGCCCCACAGCTGAGGAAAGCCACACCGTCCAACAGCCTAATACTCACCAAGTAGCTGCTCCAATAGCAAGCCTAATTGCTTACCAAGTAGCTGCCCAACAGAGGACCTATCTCATTCTTCCAGTTCCAAGTCCCGCTGAACTGTCAACAGACCAAAGGCAATGATGTCATGAATGGGGGATCCCAGAGAGGAGAGGTAGCAGGGAGGAGATGGTGCTCTCTGCCTGCTGGCTACGTAGCTCTATCAGAATGATACTTAAAGCCAAGTGATGCTCTATTTGAAAGTCAGAAACAGCCAAGTGTGGTGGCTCGCACCTATAATCCCAGCACTTGGGAGGTGGAGGCAGGAGGACTAGGAGTTCAATGTCATCCTCAGTTACAAAGCAAGTTCTAGCCCACATGGAGTGCAGGAGACCCTGTCCTACCCACCCCCAACACCCCAAGTGAAATAAAACAAAAATGTTGAAAGCATGCTGAAGAGTTGTCAAGGTGTGACACAGGTGACACAGTGGGCTCTTTAACAGGGATAAGTTTCTGAAAAAGTATAGTTCATTTCTCTCCCATTCATAAAGCAACCTCCACATGTGCATGGGCTACAAATAGGGAAATAACAAGATGAACATCAGATGTGAGAAGGAGGCAGAGGGTGAAGGATTAGTAGTTTCAGGCCACCCTGGGCTACATAGAGATTCTTTCTCTCTCTTACACACACACACACACACACACACACACACACACACACACACACATGCACAGAGAGAGAGAGAGAGAGAGAGAGACAGACAGACAGACAGACAGAGACAGAGACAGAGAGAAGCAGAGAGACAGAGAAAATCCCCAAGTAGTCGTGGTGTCAGGAAGTGGGGCATAGGTTGAGTTTTGATAGGGTTTTAGCACTAGGAGATAGGTTGGCATCCCAAGAGGTGGGCACTACCATCAATAGTGATGAGGGGCTGGGAAGGCAGATGAGACTGATTAGAAAGTCATAGGTTGGAGTAAAAGAACATGGACATCATCGGTGCCATGCTTTCGATCTGAAATGTCTCCCACAAATCCCTGTATATTTTGAGTAGCTGATCCCATCTCTAGGAGGATCTGGATGGAAAATGGGTCTATAGAAGTAGGTAGGCCTTTAAAGGTTCAGTCTATCTCCAGTTTTTGGTACGGCCTCTTGCTTCCTGATTGCCACCATGATGTGATTAGTGGCCTCATTCTCCCACGAACATGGACTGAGCTGTTCCTGCCACCATGCCTCTCCCACCAGGATGGACTGAGAGTCCCTGAAACTGTGATCTCAATTAACCCCCCCACCCCCCAAAAAAGGTTGAGTTGTTTTTATCAACTCAAAAAATCAGGTATTTTGTCCCAGCAAGGAGGAAAGTATCTAATACCATTGGGAGAACTTAGGGAGCATAGAGGAGTAAGAGGATGTTGTGAGCAATGGTCTAGCCATGACTTGGATTAAAACTGAAGATGGTCCCTAGGACCCTTACCATAGTTGTGTGACTTTCCCACAGCAAGCAGGACTTTTCCAATGGCAGAGAAATGAGAGGAAGCGAGAATCCAAGGCATTGGAAAAGGGAGGCTCAGCAGATGTGAGACCTGATGGAATTCGAAGACACAATGAGAAAGAGAAATCCTGTTAGAGTTAGATTTTTCCCCCCCAAATGGGCAATATTTCAACACAGGCAAGATGTGGCACTCATGAAAAGAAAAGATGTTTTGTTTTGTTTTGTTTTGTTTTGTTTTGTTTTGTTTTGTTTTGTTTTGTTTTGAGACAGGGTTTCTCTATGTAGCATCAGCTTTCCTGGAACACACTATGTAGACCAGGCTGGCCTCGAATCCAGAAATCTGCCTACCTCTGCCTCCCAGTTTAATGCTGGGACTAAAGGTGTGCACCACCACTGCCTGGTGATAAGAAAGGACTTAAGAAGGGGAAACCTTAGAGGGAAATGGTGGCGATTCTGGCTTTTATAATCTAAGCAGGGAAACCACGTTAACATGTGACTCAGAGGCTAGCATCGAGCACCAGATCCAAGGAGATGATCCACATGGGGGAGGAAAAACTGGAAACAGTCAGCCCTCGTTGTGTGGTAGAAGACACCAGAGGACAGGGCAGAGGTCAAGAAGGACAGTGGACAGGGCTCGGAGACTCACGGCTACTGGGTGAGATAATCAGGAATCTCTGTAAAGGCAACTGGAAGTATGTCTATCAAGATAAAGTAGATACACTGTCCAGAGTCACGCCACTGTGAGGCACAGGGACAAGATGTATGACAATGTCTAGTTCCAGAAAGATGTGATCGGATCAAAGAACGGCTTCAAGTGACCTGGAGTATGGCTCTGTTTAATGACTTCAGCACAGGCAGGCAGGTCAAGGAACAGAAACCAGATGGGTATGGGAGGTAGAGCGGCTGAGTAGGGAGGTAGTGTACACAGCCAGAGTAGACAATTCTTTAAAGGAGCTTAGCTGTGAAGGAAAAGAGTGAGAGAAACCCAATGCCAGTGCTTGCTCTTTCTCAGACAAAGAAATGTCTGAAGTTAACAGCAATGAGTGCACTGCTAGAGTACAGGTTTAACACATGACAGACAGACAGACAGACAGATAGACAGGCAGACAGACACAGACAGGAGCAATGGGTGGAAGGAGATTCCAGGAGAGATTGGGCAGCCCTGGGCAGCTTCACACCTCTCCTTAACATGAGAAAGATAAGTGAAGAGGAGTTGGGGTGATTGACAGGGTGGGCCTTGGTACTTCTAATTTCCTACAGTTTCAGTGTCATTCAGGCACATCAATGGTCAGGACATATTCTGTGCCAGTACCAATGAGGTGAGAGACAGGATTAAGGAGATATGACACCAAGGGACAGAAAACTATCAAGGGACAACTGGATAGTTTCTAGGCAGCCTTAGGGACTGGGACTGTTAATAGTTCAAAGAAGACATGATGGACCGAGTTCTCCCACCATAGTTAGCTCTGGGGAAGGGGCAGGCAGAGGTATTCCAGATGTGGGGCTCAACTGGTTGGGTAAGTAGACAAAAGTGGTTGGAGTGGGGGGGCTACAGCATAGAGAAGAAAACTGACCACCACAGCCACGTGAGATTCACACTACATTTAACAGCTCAGGCACTTGGCTGAGAGAACAAGGTCATTCTGTATATTTGATAGAGTCCATCTTCAACAAAGAAAGTGACTAGCTCTAGATGATGTAATAACAGAAAGTGCTAGGATGCAAAGGACCAAGCAGGCATGGTTCAAATTTAACCCCAATTATTTTTCTTTCTGAGATTAGCCTCTTTTTTTTTTTTTTGTCTATAAAACATGAAACATTCATGCTCTGTAGAGCTTATCAGGGTAAGATGAGAAGATTAATGTATATGTCTCTGCAAAACTCCATTAGGGCCAAGGCTCACAATTCAGCACTTTAACTTAATTTAGTAGGTGTCTGGTGCACAGTAGGCACTTTGCAAATATGTTTCTTTCTTTCTATGTTAATATTATTCATCAAAGCAGGTTCTGTGCCCTGAGCTAAGCTCTTCTGAGATGTTGGTATTTGTTTCCTGTTTTAGTTCTGTACAACAACGAGAACAGAACACTGATACATTCATCCCTTTATATTTCTTCACTGATCCAAGTTAAGCTATGGCTTGACTTACTGAAATCTAGGTGTAAGGATCTCGAGTGAACTCTAGAATAGCAAAGATCAGACCCTCATTTCTGCCATTCCCACCAACAGACAGGTAAGGCCGATATGAGTTAGCTTTCTGTTACTGCAACAAATATCTGAGATCAATTAATTTATAATGAGGAAAGGTTTATTTTGGTTCATAGTTTCAAGTGTTTCCGAGAGGTCTTTTGGGCCTGAATAGAGGCAGAAAATCATGCCAGAGAGATCATAACAGAAGAAGAATGCACCTCACAGCTGATGTGAAACAGAGAGAGCGAGGGAAGGAGAGAAAGGGAGGGAAGGAGGAGAAGAGAAGAGAAGAGAAGAGAAGAGAAGAGAAGAGAAGAGAAGAGAGAAGCGATAAGATCCAAATATTCCCTTTAAAGGAATATCTTCAATGACCTAAGTGCCTCCCATTAGGTCCCACCTTTTCAAGCTTCCATTACCTCTCAATATCACTACCCAAGCTGTTAACCCATAGAGCATTTTGGAATACTTATATAGCCAGAGAGCCTAGCTTGTTGAACCTTGTAGAGAATTACTGGTGAGATGAAGAAGAAGGTCCTCTCCATAACAGAGACCAAGATGGGTCCCCAGGCAACAGAAGAGCATCCTTTCTTCATCAGCCACCAAAGACCCAAGATCACAAATGAAGTTGTCTCTCTAATGAAGTTGTCCAAAGATCCAGAAAAACAAGTATAATTCAAACAGAGCCCAGTGCCACTGTTTCTGGGGTATCTGGGTATAGAGGGCACAGGCTGGATAATCATGGTCAGTCTGACCAGCCGATAGGAGCTAATCTAGCAGCTCATCACTGCTAGGAGTGTTCAAACACTTCAAATACTGCAGCCAAGAGCTACCTCTAGGTTTGCTAAAGAAGAACCTGAGGGTGAACCAGCCCTCCAGCGGGCAAGAAGCAGAACTTGGGTGAGATTCAAGCTCCAGGGATACATCTATGGGGACATGGAGCAGAGACCACCAACTGTTCTCAATTTCCACTCTCTCCTTTCTTTTAGAAGAGGAACCTTTAAGCTAAGATTTATCCAGGCATCTTTAATTGGCACAGCTGGAGTCTACATTTCCCAGATTCTCCTATGGTGACATGCACCCAGGTGCTAGTCAATGGGATATGAGTGAAAGAACAGTCTACCTGCTGAATTATATCCCTCAGGAGGCTGTCCACCTCTGTCCCCTCCCTGTCTTGCTACAGGCAGGAACAGATGGGGGCAGGGAAGTGAGGGAACTTTGAGAAGAACCGGGAGCCAGAGGTGGAGAAAGCATGTGCTCGGGATGGTCCAGTGGACCAGAGTAGCTACCCAAGCAAGCCCAGTTACTTGATTCAATCCCAGAATGTACACAAAGGTGGAAGGAGAGACCAACTCCACAAAGTTGTCCTCTGCCTTCTGCAGGCAGGGCATGGTGGCACATGCATGCACACATACAATGATTTAAATTAAAACAAAACAAAAAAAAGGTAAGAAAACACGGTTGGACTTTTCAGAGACCTGTGCCTGAATGGTAATCTCAAAGCTGCAGGTCATCTAGTGTCTCCACAAGTCAGTTTCCTTCAAGAGAGCATCTCAGAGGAACAGAGGAACAGAGCCACCAGCCTTCTGGAAGGATGAGAGAGATTTACGATTTTTTTTTTTTTTTTTTTTTTTTTTTTTTTTTTTTTTTTTTTTTTTTTTTTTTTTTTTTTTTTTTTTTTTTTTTTGGTTTTTCGAGACAGGGTTTCTCTGTGTAGCCCTGGCTGTCCTGGAACTCACTCTGTAGACCAGGCTGGCCTCGAACTCAGAAATCCACCTGCCTCTGCCTCCTCAGTGCTGGGATTAAAGGCGTGCGCAACCACACCCGGCAAGAGATTTACGAATGTTGAAGAAAGCCTTAAAAGCTATAAAGTGAGGTACAAGCAATGGACTGCCTTAAGGAAGGCTGGAAAATCCTTAAAACCTGAATAACAAAATGCACTTTATTTTTTTTTTAAATTGCAAATACCATCTAGCAATTTGGCAGATATCCTAGAAAGCCTGTAAAAATCTGCCAGGGAGAGGGGTACATTTGGATTTCTACATCTGCCATCCTTTACTGAAGAAAGGAGATTTAATTGAAATGAACTGGATGAGTCCTCTGTACCTGGTATGGGCTTTCATACACACATGCACACACACACACACACATGTGCAGAGGTTTGTGGGACAGTGGACCATGCCAGGAAACTTGGTAAGGTTAAGTGGGTTGGAAGCCCTGGAACCCAGAGGGGTAGGTAGGAGCTTCACTTGCTTCCTACCAGGCCCCTGCCACGTGACCATCCTCCCTCCTTAGACAATAAGTTTTTCTTCCTGGACATTCCTTCCTGCAAAAGGTATTTAATCTCTGATTAACCTCCAGGAGGTGAAATGCACCCATTTTTCACAATGAACAATCAATAAACAGTTTGGAACCAAGGACTGTCTCTTTCTTCAAGAACAGCTGTTGGGGAGCATGGAGAAAACCTTCGTCTACAGAGCTTCATTGCTTAAGTGTCTCGCAGAAGGCCCCTCTGCTCACCGCTAAACTTAGGACTCACCACCACTGAACTAAGCTGGAGTTCCCCTTTCCCCAGCCCAGGACTCCTCAGCCCAAGGGCACAATTCTGTTCCCAATTCCCCTTGACCCAGCCGTGTCTAGATGTCCAGAAGTTTAGGAGCCCCTGGCTCCAGGCTCCTCATCGCGGGCAATGGAGCCTTCGTGGCACCCTCGGTTCCAGGCTCCTCTGCGTGGTTTGGACACCCGGGAGTCAGGGAACCCCAGCTTTGGACTCCCACGTCTTAGGCTGTGTTTTTTCCACCCCCTGAGCAGTACATCAGCGTTTCCCTCGAGCCTAGCACCCAACAGTGGGTGTAGGGTAAATGTAGTTTACAGTCTCCATGTTTCACCTGCCCAAGTGGTGTTCCCACGCCCTAGCAGCTAGGCGAAATACAAAACCACAGAGGTTCTCGATAGAAAAGAATCCTTATTAGAAAGACCAGGAGCAGCTGCAATCTGCCATAGCCATGGGAATTCACCAGGTCCAGAAACAGGCATGGCACAAGGAATTCAAAGGTTCCCAATTCAAGTGAGCCGGGGACTTAGGCTGCATGTTGACACAAGAGTCCTATGTGACAGATATTTCAGATATGCCCACGAACTTCCCCAAGGTTTCTTATTTGCCCACACATATACATCACGCCAGGTCAGGGACCACCAGTTGCGCTCCTGGGATTTAGTCCCCGTGACAGAAAGAAGAGCTGAGTGTTTAAGGTTGTTACTATATGAACTGCTATTGGAGGCTTGGTTCCCTGTAGGCAGTGTTTAGGGGCGGGTCCTGTGGGAGGGAATTGTGTCCTGTGTGCTTGGACCTCATCAGTGGGCTTCGGGGAGGTGGTGGAAACCCCGGAAGGTCGGGCCTCTTTGGAGGAAGTTGGTACTTGGGGGTGGGCTAGGGATGGCTGTTTTATTTCAGCCCCGTCCTCGCTTTGCCTCGTCCTCGCTTGGCTTTCCTGGCTGCTACGAGTTGGGCTGCTTCCCTCTTCCACCTGCTTCAGCCATGTTAAAAGATCCTGGAAACCGCCAGGTCAAACGGCCAGGACTATGGACTGGATGGATGGAACCTTTGACATCATAAACCCAAATAAACTTTTCCTTCTTAACGTTGCTGCTCAGGTCAAGAGTCTTGTCATATGAATGGGAAGCTAACACAAAAATTCTTAATCGGAAGCGTGTGCAAGCCCAGTTTAGCTTTCAGCTGATTCTACCCTGCCTGTCTTTCTGCCTCAGTTTTCCCCATCTGTTTAGTGGAGGCTGCTTTTCCTTCTGCTTCTTGCTCCTGGCTTTCTTTCCCCCTCCTTTGACAGGGCTTAGCTACTTTGAAGGAACAACGCTCTGTCTCTCCCTTCTGGACCAATCAGTGCCAACATGTGCCTCTAGCCCTCCCTAGCACACATACATGTTCATTAAGTCAGGAAGATGGCTGTTAATGAGCCCCTAGGTTAATCACACAGGGAGGATGAGACTTCCCAGAGTCGCAGGGCTCTGCCTTCTGCACAGAGTCAGAGGGTATGCTCCCCCAGCCACCTATGACAAGGAGCCTTGGCTCCCCCAGTGGGGACTGAAGCAAGCTCTCAGTGTGAGTTTGCCTCACCCGTAGCAATCATCCCTCAAAGGCAGAGGGAGGCACCTCACGCCCTGTGGTTATCTGGCCAACACCCCCAGGCCTGCATTGGCTTGGTCTGCCCTCCCCTCGTGCCAGCCCTGAAGTCTCTGCCACTAGCTTCCGTCCCTCCTCCCTAGCAGGTTGTGGCCCAAAGTTGGCAGCCACTCACAGCCTATGATTTCAATTTCCCCTTCTTTGCTCTCACATGATCTTGAGGTTCTCAAGGACAAGAAGATGTCCTGAAAGGGCCATCCCAGGAGGGTGAAGAAGCATTCCCACAACTCATGGTCCCCAGTGTCATATGCAGAGATTTGACTTTCAAGGGCTTCTAGCAGAGAGCCTATTAACTGATTTTGGCCTATAGCTCCCTGGAGCAGCTTCCTCAAACCCTTGGGCTCAGATAGGGTAGGGTGGGGTGTGTGGATGTTGTTTAGGGCAGGGAACTGTGCGGAGTTCACATTCCCTGCCGACTTACTGTTGGTTAGAGATGTCTGGACTAGAGTCCACACACAATTCTTCCTTTTGTTTCCTCAGCCCTGCAGAGTGAGCTTCCTTCTGAAAGGCATAAAGCTCCCTTTCTTCAGCTCACAGGGGCTTCTGGGGCTGCCTGTGGCCACCACCACCAGCTTGTTCTGCCCAGCTCAGGCTCTGATCTACATGCCTGGGCCAGCCCCAGACACCTCTGGCTGCTACAGTGCTGCTACCCTGCAGCCAATGGTCTCAAGGCTTGTACGGGGGTG
The DNA here is from genome assembly GCA_902729485.2 of Mus minutoides. NCBI lineage: Eukaryota > Metazoa > Chordata > Mammalia > Rodentia > Muridae > Mus > Mus minutoides. Next base: position 20,603 of record LR751432.1, on the reverse strand, counting down.
GTGACTTCCATGGCAGGATGCCAGTCCTGGTTTTTAAAGCCACAGACCTGCTGGTGGCTGGAAGAACCCTCTAAGGCTAGTTCCCTTTGTGGGAGTTTCTTGCTTTCCCCGGGGCAGCAAGAAAGCATGATGCAAAGGCATGGCCATCATATCCACACGATTGAAAAACCTGCTGCAGTAGGGTGGAAGTCCCAGAAATCCTAACGTCACAGACCTAAGATCTCACATAAGCCCTCAGGAGTTTCACAACTACCCTGGCGATTCCAGTGTGAAGCCAGACTCTGGGATTGCCATCTGTGCTGTCCAAATGTCAGACTGCACTGTGTCAATTAGGGTACAGGCAAAAATGCAGGTACTGATCTGAGAGTCAGGCTCTTGTGGATCAATGGCTGCTGGCCCTGGGGTCGTGCTGGGTTAGGCAGGGGTGGGTGCAAAGCCTGGGTAAGTTGCTCTCCAGCATTCAGTGTTCCCTGGACTCATCTGAGGCTTAACTGAGATAATAGGAACACAGCACAAGGTCAGTCTCTAGTGCTCAAACTATGCTTGAAAGACACTGGCAGGCCTGTGGTTTATTTCCCCCTTGGTCTGAATGCTTCCTGTGAGGAAGGGCAGGTTCTGCTTTCTCTTGCCTCAAAGCTTTCAGGACTTCCCTTCAGAGCCAGCATTAATCCCAACCATACAAGGTTCTAAAGCAGATGGTGCCAGCCAGCCCCTGTGGTTTCACCTTCCCTACCTCTCCGGAGCCTCATACCCCACCCCAGCACAAATCACACACATAAGCACAGTTCAGGCCCTTTTGGTGCCAGGCTTAGCATGTCTCTTCCTGGGTCACTTTTCCAACTCTTTTTCTCCAGTTGGTTAACTTCTTCCCCTCCTGGAGGAATTGGAATGGGTGTGCCTTGCCCTTTTTTTTACAAGACAGCGAGAAGACACCATCTGTACCCCACCACTACCATCAAAACCAAAAAACCAGACTCCCACAGGATACTTGAATCCACTGGCACCTTGAACTTACTTAGCCTTCCCAGTCTTGACTTGAGAGAAATAAATTTCTGCTGTCTTCAAGCCATCTAGCTTGTGGTATTTTGTCATAGCAACCTGAATAAATGGAGACAAAGGCATTGTGCTGAGTGAAATAAGGATAATGTCTTAGTTAGGGTTTTACTATGAACAGACACCATGACCAAGGCAACTCTAATAAAGGACAACATTTAATTGAGGCTGGCTTACGGGTTCAGTCATTATCATTAAAGCGGGAGTATAGAACCATCCAGGCAGGCATGGTACAGGAGGAGCTGATAGTTCTACATCTTCATCTGAAGGCTTCTTGGAGAAGACTGGCTTCCAGGCAGCTAGGATGAGGATGATAAAGCCCAGACCCACTTCTTCTAATAAGGTCATAACCCCTCCAACGAGACCACACCTCCAAATAGTGTCACTCCCTAGACCAAGCATACTCAAACCACCACAGAGGAGTCCATAATTCTACCTGTAAAAAGGTACCTAAATCAGTCAAGGTCATCATTGGGACAAAAAGTAAACCAGTAGATAGGAAATCTACTGGAGGAGGAAATTTCGAAGTTACTGTTTAATGGGTCCAGATTTCAATATAGGATAATGAAAAGGTTCTGGAAATGGACACAGTGACAACGGTTGGGAAACACTGTGGATGTAACTCAGGCAATGAAGCTGCCATTAGACAATATCTTATTAGATATCTAAATTTTAAGGACACGCCTAACCTGTACCCTTCAGGGGGTGATGGTTTGCAGACGGCAAATATCCAAGGCCTGAGGCGCGTGCCCTTTCCACTTTTCTAGAGGCTTAAGGATGAGACTCTGGACTCCAGAAAGTAAGACTGTGTGGTTGACCAGAGATGCGAAGAATGCCAAATATTTACAGATGGATTCTTTGGCGGATGTGATGATGTAGGCAAAAGTTCTAAGGGAGAGAAGTAGCTCAACACTCAGTGTCAGAGTTCACTCTATAGGGAGAGTGATTGCCTACATAAGAGGAATGTAGAGGTACGGTCAGTTTGCCTAGAAGTCTCCTTGCAAAAAATTGAGTAGCATTGAAATCTGGTAACAATTGCATGCTCACTCTTTAAAGGTTAGGTGATTAGAAGGTATCAATGGGAGGTAGAAGTAAGAATTCAAGACTCCCTCCCCCCCCAAACCTAGACAGGAAAATTCTAGAAACCATCATGTCTTTATTTTCCTCCAAATTCCTATGTTGAGACACCAACCTTCCATACAATGGAATTTGAGGAAGTACTTAGGGCTAGATGGGCTCCTGAAGGTGGGTCCTTCTATGATGGTGTTAGTACCTTTGTCAGAAGAGATACCAGAGAGCTTCCCTTCTTAACCATATGAACACCATCCACATACCACCACCACCACCAATCGCAGCCTGATGCCCACTATATACTCTGATCTTCCTCTGTCTCAGGGCTTTTCCAACTAGCAGTCAATACCCCCGGTGACAGTGCAACCCTAGGGCCAAAGCAGAGAGCAGGGCAGGGCTTCCTGTACCCACTCTGTAAACCTTCCTGCTTTTCTAGTGCCTGGTATCACCTGCCAGCCACTCTCCCCTGCGTGCTAGGCTAATTTTACTCAGACTTGTAGAAAGCCTGTCCCCAGTCTTGTGAATCCAGCCACTCTTGAGTCTCTTCTGGTGTCAGAACCAAGGAGATAATGGTTCCTACTGGAACAGGGTCCACACAATGGGAGGATATATATGCATTTGTACAAGTGAGCTTATGTGAAAGGAACCCGGGGTTTGCCATTTTCCAAAGTTCATTTCTTAGCCACAAATAATGCCCACTGGCACGGTAGTGCTTCCTGTTTTTCACAAATTAGTCATAGTCAAAACAGAAGGAGGCAAAGACAAGCGGCTACTGAGTCTGTTTGGCTGTGGGGAATGCTGAGTTCCACTTGGTGTAGGGCAGGCAGAAGAGACCCGAGGAAGGCAGGGGTAGCCAGCTTCCTTCTGCACCCGCTGCTGGCCCCGTGCCTCAGGCTCAGCCTGCTCAGTGGATTTCCTGACGGTCCTTTGCTCTCGGTCCTCTTCCCACCTCTCCACTGCCTCCATGCCAATCATCCCCAAATGGTGTTCTGCTTATATCATTTATTTGCTCCAGAACCTTCAATGGTCTTTGTACTGACCAAAGAGTCAAGTCTAAAGATTCAATCAGGCCTTTCTCTGAGGACTCTGACCATGCCCATACCAGCTCTTGGCTTCACAGGGCCAAGAGGGCACCAAACAGTTCAGTAACCATACATGATAAGACTAAGTTTTAAAAAGCCAAAGTTCATATAAAAAGCTCCATGGTGACAAAATTTGTAACTATGAACAGAGGTGTCCCCACGTCACATTCTGTTCTGTTCTCTTCACAGAGCTTCCTGGCTGGGCCAGCTTGGACCTCCTTCTCAGGTGGTACCACCTCATCTCAGAAAACTCTCTCTGTGCCTCTGCTCACACAGACCTTTCTGTCTTTTGGCTCCATTCATTTCTTAAACCTTCTTTGCCATCATCTGCTGTCTGGGTTCTAGTTCATGTTGTCCTTTGAGAACTTTCAAACTCTTTTAGCAGCGGCAGCTGAGAGGGTTGGGGTGTAGCTCAGTAGCAGAGTAGATGATTAGCCTGCTCGAAACCTTGGGCTTGATTCCCAGCACAGCAAGGGAGAAAAGGGAAAGGAAGGAGGGGGAGGGAGAGGGAGAGGGGGAGGGAGAGGGGGAGGGAGAGGGAGAGGGAGAGGGGGAGACGGAGACGGAGACAGAGACAGAGACAGAATTCTAGGAAGGACAGATGTCTAGGCTGGTATGTAGCTTATGAGTGGATGCTTGACTAGCATGCATGAAGCCCTAGACATGATTCTCACCACCACATAAGTGTGTCTGGTGCTGTATACATGTAATCCTAGCACCAGGAGGTAGAGGCAGGAGGATCAGAAGTTCAAAGTCATCCTTTGCTACACTGTGAGCTTGAGGCCAGTATGGGTTATATGAGATCTTGTCTCAAAATAAATGAACAAACTATATCAGATGCGTACTTCCTGACCAAGGCCTGGCCTGGCCTCCCTGTGCGGTCACTCCCAGGTCCCTGTTTCTCTGGCCCCAAGGGGACCTCTCTTGTCTTGCTTCAGTTTCTGGCAACATTTACCATCAACAGATGTGTATGCCTATGTCTTTCTCTCCATCTGTTGCTTGATTCTCCAACTGGAATCTGAGCTTCCAGAGCAAGGCTTTTCCTGTGTTTTCACAGCTGAACTCCAGAGCACGCAACAGAGCCTGGTGTGTGACACGGACTCAGGAAACCATCATCAAACTGAAGTTCCTCAAGCCAATTCTTAGGTATGCTCTCCATCTAGAAAAGGCAAATGAAGGACCAGGGAGATGACTCAGCGAGTAAAGGCATTGCCACCAAGCCTGCCAACCCGAGTTTGATCCCAGGATACCAGATAATGGAAGGAGAGAATCTGGCCTCTACACATGCACCCTGGCACATGTGTGTGCACATACATACATACATACATACATACATGCTAAATAAGTAAAATCAATATAATTAAAGTAGTTTAAAAATAAATTAAGTTTGTGGTGAGCCCGGAATGATTTATATGCCCAAAGGCATGCAAATACTTAGACTGCCAAAGGAAGCAATTTGTTGGTTTTGTATTTTGAGACAAGTTCTCACCATGTAGCCCTCAGCTGATCTGCACTTCACTGTGTAGGACAGGCTGTCCTTGAACTCCTAGAGATCTTCTTGCCTCTGCGTCACTATTGATGATATTGAAGATTTGTGGCACCACATCTAGCCTCATTTTGGTTTAGTTGGATGTAAAAATATAAAAGCAGATGCTGTGGACACTTGGGTAAGTGTGTGGTAAGTGTGTGTGTTGTGTATGTGTGTCTGTGTGTGTGTGTTACTGTGTGGCATGGAGAAAACAGAAGACAGATCCCCCCCTTTTTTTTAAAAGATTTGTTTATTTATTTAATGTATATGAGTACACAGTAGCTGTCTTCAGACACACCAGCAGAGGGCATCAAATCCCATTACACATGGTTGTGGGCCACCTTGTGGTTGCTGGGATTTGAATTCAGGACCTCTGGAAGAGCAGTCAGTGCTCTTAACCACCGAGCCATTTCTCCAGCCCCAGGACAGATCCTTGACTGTCATTCCTCAGCTGCCATCCACCTCATTTATAAAGAAAGGGACTTCAGCTGCTTGTGGTGAAGCCTGTTTGTAAACCTAGTCCTTGATCTCTGTGAGTTCAAGACCAGCCTGACCCACATAGTGTGTTTCAGGCCAGCTAGGGCTACCGTGTGAGACCCTGCCTCAAAGAACAAAAACAAAAGACAGGGTTTCTCACTGGCTTGGAATTAACCACTCTGGCAACTGGCTGGCCATCGATCTCCAAAGATCAGTATGTCTAAACCTCTTCAATGCTGGAGGACACATGTCCCACCCTGCTTTTGGTGTGGGTGCTGGGGATCCAAACTCAGGTGACCCTGCTTGCATAGTAAGCACATCGCCAACAAAACCATCTCCCCAGCCTCTTTTTGTTTTTCTTCAAAAGTCTGTTGAAATATAACTCATTTACCATACGATTCACACATTGACAGTTTGGGAGTTTTCACAGTTACAACTTGCAACCGTTGATCTGGGCTAAACCAAAATTCGCTTTAGTCTCTGTAGCCAAAGAAGATGCAAATTCAGGGGATAGAGAGGTGGCTCCGTGTGTAAAGTATCTGCTGCGTAGGCGTGAGGACTGAGTTTAGATGCCCTGAAACCACATTTTTTAAAAAGGAAAAACAACCTGGGGCAGAGATGTGACCTTGTTAAGCCACTGGGGAGAAGCAGAAACAGGAGAATTTCTGTTCAGTCAGACTAGCCAGCCAGTGAACTTCAGGTTCTAGGAGACCTTGTTCTCGACAAAATAAGGTCCAGAGGAATCAGAGCTATCCAGTGTTGATCTCTGGCTTTCAGGTATATATATATATATATATATATATATATATATATATATATATATATATATATATATACACACACACACACAGAGAGAAAGAGAGACAGACAGACAGACAGACAGACAGACAGACACACACACACACAGATTAAATCAGTAGAAAGACAAAGATACATGGTCCTAGGCAGACAAAGAGGGAAACTGAGGGAGGGATGCTCAAGGGAAGACACAGCAGAGTCACTGCAGCTCCCTCTGGTTTATCTCGGGTGGGTAAAGGGCTGTCCACAGGGAGGAGGCACAACCTGCCTTTGAAGGAAGAGGGGAAAGTCTCACATCTTTGCAAACCTCTGTTCTGCTTTGGAGAAGCAGAGGGTTCCCCATGTCTTGTCTTCAGAGCAACAGCCTTTCATATCTGTGAGTTGCTTGTGGTTTTCTTCACTCTCAGCTAAGGAGTGAATAGTTATGAGGGCTTTTGTGCCATAAAAACAACAGAGACCATGAAGCAAGCATGGGATTTATTGGGAGTCTGTCATTCAGCTATTGCAGGTGTATGGAGTATCAGCGCCATCATACCCCCAGTCTACTCAAGAAGAAACCGAGGCTGCCAAGCAACAGGAAGAAACTGTTACTATAAAAACACAGCTGGGAAGCCAAGAGCTGGGACTCGAGCCAGGCAGGCTGGCTCCTCGTCCAGCATAGAAACCACGGAGGTCATTCCTTAGGAAGAAGAGCAAGAACTCAGATGGCTAGCCTAGGGTGGGGTCAGAGGGAGGAAGCATGTGTCAAAGAATGGCCATAGTATAGGAGTAAAAGAGAGAGGGAGGGAAGAGGTAGAAGAGGGACAGAGAGACGGAGTATTTGATGAGCACAAAAAATTATTCCTCAAACTAGGCATCCAGAGAGTTCTCCCTAAGCTTAGCAAAGGTCTAAGAGTTCCTCATTGATGATGCATACTGACCTCTGTGCCCAGGTCAGTCTTCTTCTTTTTTTAAATTTTATTTTTTTACTTATTCACTTTACTACATCCAGCTCACTGCTCCACTCCTGCGCCCCCCCCCCCATCCCATAATCTTTCTCCCATCTCCCCTCTCCTTCTCCTCTGAGCAGGTAGGGCCCCCCTTGGCACTCCCCCCCCCCCCCCCCACACTTCAAGTCTCTGCAAGGCTAGGCACTTCCTCTCCCACTGAGGCCAGACAGCCTAGTTAGAAGAATATATCCTACATACAGGCTACAGCTTTTGGGATAGCTCCTGCTCCAGTTATTTGGGACCCACATGGAGCTTGGAGACTCTTATGGAAGAATAGGGAGAAGAGTTGCAGGCCCTGAAGAGGACAGGAACTCCACAGGAAGACCAACAGAGTCAGCTAACTTGGACCCTTGCGGCTCTCAGAGTCTGAACCACCAGCCAGAGAGGCCTACACCGGCTGGACCCAGGCTTCCCGGCTCTTACTTGGCAGATGCACCCAGGTCGTTCTATACTGTAGGATGCTCACCAGTGTCCCTAACTCTGCCCACTAGATGTCAGAAAGAAAAAAAAGTTCAGATACTGCCAAATGTCCCTTGGGGAATAAATAAAAAGACGTTGGGATGGGCACTTCGTAGAGTGGTGGGTTGAAACCAGAATGGAGCAGAAAGATGAGAGGGTGAGAGATGAGGGAAAGAAAGCCAAAAAGCTTAGATAAGTATTCAAAAGACTGATGTGGGAGCAGAAAGCTTGGCCAAGGGGGCTGATTGCTGATCAAGTATATGAGGTTAGAGAGTGCAAGAAGGTCTAGGACAGGTGAAAAGGATACAGGAGAGAGTGAAAGCTTACAGACGAGGACAGAAGGAAAGAAGGAAAGAAGGAAGGAAGGAAGGAAGGAAGGAAGGAAGGAAGGAAGGGAGATACAAAGGGATGTGAATTTCTGGCATAGACAACATGGAGTGGGATCCTCACCACGCATTCAGAGCGCTGCCTTTGAAAGCAGTGGATACTCCTACTCAAGGGACCAAGGAGAAAAGCCCATGTTTGAAGATGCAGTATGCTGTGCATATTTGGCAGTAGCAAGGAGAAGGAGAGAGAGAGAGAGAGAGAGAGAGAGAGAGAGAGAGAGAGAGAGAGAGAGCTCCCATCTGTTGTATCTATTTTCCAAGCCAGGCATGTGGCATGGTCATCCCCAGAGCTGGGGAGGAGCCTGGGGAGGAGGAGGAAGGAGGCAGGGAGGCAGGAAGAAAAACCAAGTGGGGAAGGGTAAGATGGCTAGGTGCTGATAGCCATTTAAAGTCTGGGAATTGAAGATGAGGCTAGCCTGTGTTGTGTAAAGATTTCCTACAGCAACTTCATGATGTTTGGGGAACAGCATCAATCACATGGGCAGAAACCTTGAGAATTGACAGTAGCTTCCCCAAGTGGCCTTAAGGAGTAGTTCTCCAACACTGAGTGGATCTGCTCTGGCTGGAGAGATAAGTGAGCACCTGTTATGTCAAGAAGCAGGAGCCCACAGCATCCTGTCATTCGTTGGGATCAGAAAACAACTCCTTAGACCCCTGGAATCCCCACCTCCTACTTGCTGTAGGAGTGTGACTCCTGTGTACCCCAGTAAGATGGGACCAGAGACTGTTGACTTTCCACAGATGGAGAACCCTGCTTCTCTGCAGGCCGTGCCTGCCTCCCATGCAATGGCGCTTTAGTCTGGATCGGCAATGCCCTCCTCTGAAGCCAATGTATCAAAGATTTGATTCCAGACTACCAGCATTGGGAGATGGTCGAAGCATTAAACAGCAAGGCCTGGAGAGAGGTCTTTGGGCCACTAGGTATACACTCTCCAAGGGACCGTGAGCACTCTGTTTCCTGTCTCTACCATGATGTGAATGATTTTACTCTTCTTCAGGTTCCCCACTGGGTTGCCTTTGTCTCACCTCAGAACCAAAAGCCACAGGGCCAACTGACCATGAGCTGAACTTCCAAGACTGAGTCAAAAGAAACCTATGTCATTTTTATAGGTGACAGTGTCAGGTGTTTATCATAGCAGCAGAAATCTGACTCAGAAGCCACCTTCGCTTAGGCAGCTGTGCCCAGTCCTAGAGGGTTGGATGCATACGTGTGCATGTTGAGTAAGAAGCAACATGCAGGACTCTAGTCAGTGCCATCTGCGTGCTCATCTTCACCTGAGGCAAGCCCGCTATGGACACGAACCAAAGACAACTCCATGAGAGGCATCTAAATCGGGCCCCGAACCCTTTCTTGTGGAAGCCACGTATCTTCTCCTTTGTGGCTTTCATAGAGAGTTCCAGAAACCTGAAACACTGTTTATTCTATTGGAATCAGAAAATTGCATGTGCAAAGCAATTTGACTCGACGCAGAGACCGCCTGGGGAGGCAGCCATATGCTTGGTGAGACCTTTGAAATTTCCCTCAGCAAGGGCAAAGGTCGGACAACTATAACCACACCAGGGACATGGGTTTTTAGAGGATCATTGCCAGGGTGGCTACTAACCAGATAATGACAAGAAGCTCAGCATCACACAGGGGCTCTCACAGAAGGTAAGACAAGCCAGGAGATAGAGACTGCCTGGTTCCATTTCCATCAGAAACAGCCCAGTTCCCCATCCACAGGCTCCAAGACCAGAATGCTGATTGCTAAGGGACTGAGGTAAGGAAAAGGGGCATTTATGTACTGATGTCCATAAAGCTTAAGTCAAGCAAGAAAAACAAGGTCCTTGAGACTCTATATAGCTCTGTACCCATGGGAAAAATGTGCTGAGAGGTTAGAGTGGCACATGCCTTTAATCCAGCACTGGGATGGCAGAGAGAAGCTGGATCTCCGAGTTCAAGGCCAGCCTGCTCCACAGAGTGAGTTCCAGGACCGCCATGGCCATATAGAGAAACCCCAGAGAGGAGTAGAGTTCTTAACATGTGTGTTCTATCAAAATAAAAATCAAAGTTTTAAATATGAAGAAAGTAGTGTGAAGAGATGGGCAGGGATGGAGGAGGGAAAGAGCTGTGGAGAGGGAGAAAGGGAATGCAGGAGGGAAGAAAGCAAGAAGGGAGGAGGAAGAGAAGAGAGGAAGGGAAGGAAGGAGAGGGAAGCAATGAAGGAAAGGGAGATGAAGGCAGGGAGGGAGAGGCAGGAAGGAAGAGACATAAAGTAAAAATTCTTCCCACTCCACAGCTTGTTAGAACCCAGCTCCTGGGCCCCACCATTAGCTGACTCAATAGACCTAGACTGAGGCCACATTTGCACTTCTGAGCCCCGCCCCCCCTCCCCCAGCTCCTGCTAGGGATGCTGGCCCAAGGCCACCTCCCTAACCAGGAGCCCTTTGGCAAAGGCAATAGGTAAAAGTGTCAGAGTCAAGTTTGAACTCTTGAGTTAGGCCAAGTTGGCAAGTTCAGTGCCTGTTCATGTATGCCCAGGGCACTGTCACACTGTGCACCTTGAGAAACTATTTTGAAAGTCAGAAATAAATTGTGTAAAGTTCAAAGCCTTGAGGAGGCACCCTGTAAAAGAAAACGGGAGGCTATTCTCGTCCCTAACCTGAGGCATCACAACTCAGGGCTGTTTGGATCAGGCATTCATGACAAGCACCAACGCGGCCTCAGGAGTCGTGAGGAGGTTACTGAATTGGTTCCCTTCCCACTCTCTCTTCCTCCTCTTCTGTACACCCAGGCACCGAAATAGGCCCCAGCACCCACCGAGGCGCTGCCAGCGATGACATTTTTAAGCGGAGGAGAGAACTGATCACTTTCAAACTTGATATTATTTTAAGTTCATTATCTTTAAAAATCTGGGTCAGGATAAAAAAGATGAACTTGTGCTCATAGGATGTTATAGCTGGAAGGAAACTTTAAAACCATCTCGTTTTCTCATCAAAGGCAAGGAAACAGAGAGGGGCAGCGACTTGCAGAAGGAGGCACAGCAAGATAAGTGATCAGGGCAGCTCTGATAACAAAGAGTACTGCCTGGGGGCCAAGTGGATGGGTTTCCAGCCGTGGTATGCTGGCTAGGTTTTTGTTGTTGTTGTTTTGTTTTGTTTTTTAAAAGATTTATTTATTTAATGTATCTGAGGGTTTTGTTTTCATGCACATGAGAATTGACTGCTTTTACAGAGGTGCTGGATCTTTATGCCAACTTGATACAGGCTGGAGTCATCGGAGAGGAGAGACCCTCAAATGAGAAGATGCCTCCCTAAGACCAGGTTGCAGACAAGCCTTCGGGGCATTTTCTTAATTAGTGATTAGTGGGAGGAGAGCCTGGTCCATTATGGGTCCTGGGTTTTCTACGAAAGCAGGCTGAGCAAGCCGTAGGGAGCAAGCCAGTAAGCAGTGCTCCTCCATGACCTCTCCCTTAGCTCCTGCCACCAGGTTCCTGCCCCGTTTGAGTTCCTGTCCTGACGTCCTCCACTGATGGACTATATGACAGGGAAGCTTAAGCCAAATCAACCCTTTCCTCCCCAAGTTGCTTTTGGGCCACAGAGTTTCTTCACAGCAACAGAAACTCTGAGACACCTGGGTCAGTGGGAAGTACCAGAGACTCTGAGTACACAGGCTCCTCAAATTAAGACAATACATCTATTTCCCTGATCAACAGTCTCTAAAAATAAGGGATTTGCAGGAGGGTGGGAGTGGGTTCTATAGATAGAGCCCTAGGGCCAGTGCATTCTAAGCCTGCGGTTTGTACACCAAAGACTGAGCTATACCCTCTAGCACAGGAGGAGTTTTTTGGTTTTTTTTTGTTTTTTTTTTTTTTTTTTTCACCAATGAAGGACATTTGTTAAAGACAATGGCCCCACACCATGACACTTCCTTTCTAAATTTGTTTTTTTCTCTGGTGGGTCAGAAACCTAGCCAGTTTCTTCCCCTTAATTTTTCTACTTCCTGCTTCAGGCAGGCCCTTCCTTTTCCTCTTTGCCTTCTCACCTTCTCCTCTAACATTTTACTCCAAATCAGAAAGAGCTTGCTCCATGCCCAGGGCAGAGCACACATCTGTGACTTTTACCGATAAAGATAAAGAAGCTAAAGGCATGTTTATCCATGTTCCTTTTCCGTTTTTGCTTTTTTGTTTTTTGTTTTTGCCTTTTCTCCACTCTTCACTTAGCCAATGTTTATAGAGGCCAACAACCGCCAAGCATTCAGGAAATGCGTCTGGGCTTACAGTCAGCCCCCTTCAGCAAGCATGTTCTGCGTGCCCACGCTCTGAGGACCACGTTCTGCGGGCCCCTGGGCAACACCAGTGATTCAGGGAAGAACAGGATCGACACAGTCCCTGTCGTTGGGGGTGTCCAGGCTGACTTTTGAGAGATGGCTGATTTCTGAGTAGCATCTAAGCAGCAGGGGTCAGGACTTGGCAGCCAGTGTAGGAGCTGGTTCACACAAGCCTGTGGAAGCCTATCACTCATTTTTGCAGGGATCTTGTCAAGCTGGTGATTAACAGAACCAGCATTAAGTTACCAGGAATTAAGTTACATAACTATAAATGATATCAAAGCAGCAGTCACAGACAATGACGGCTGTCTTAGTCAGGGTTTCTATTCCTGCACAAACATCATGACCAAGAAGCAAGTTGGGGAGGAAAGGGTTTATTCAGCTTACACTTTCATACTGCTGTTCATCACCAAGGAAGTCAGGTCTGGAACTCAAGCAGGTCAGGAAGCAGGAGCTGATGCAGAAGCCATGGAGGGATGTTCCTTACTGGCTTGCTTCCCCTGCTCTCTTATAGAACCCAAGACTGCCAGCCCAGAGATGGTCCCATCCACAAGGGGCCTTTCTCCCTTGATCACTAATTGAGAAAATGCCTTACAGCTGGATCTCATGGAGGCATTTCCTCAACTAAAGCTCCTTTCTCTGTGATAACCCAGCCTGTGTCAAGTTGACACATAAAATCAGCCAGTACAACGGCTTAGCCTCCTTTCTTAATCATTTTTATTTGTGCGTATGTGGGTATGGCATGTATTCATGTGTGTTTGCATGTTCAAATGTCTATGAGTAAACATGTGTGTGTGTTGAGGGGCCAGAGGTCAGTGTCGGGTGTGTCCCCCCCTACTCTCCAGTTTTTACTTGTTGAGGGATCTCATCCCATACCCAGAGGTCACACTTTAGCCAGTTTGCCACAGGAATCCCTTGTCTCTGCCTTCCAAGTGGTGAGATTACAGGAGGGTCACCACACCCGCTCCACATTTACACTGATACTGGGGGTACAAACTGCAATCTTCTCGCACAGCAAGCAACTTTACCCACTGAACCCATCTCCATCCACTCCTATTCTACAGTTTGCAGCAAAGCGTTTTGGCCTCTCATACACTGTGACATGGGAGGACAGTGAAAAGGCCACCGGTCTCAGGACATGCCAGCATCTACCTGCAACAGCATCCGAGGTCACTGTTATTTCTGTGAGCCATGCCATTATCCCCAAAGGCCACAAGAGAGACTCTCGGGCTTGGGCTTGGGCTTGGGTCGTGGTGAAAGATGCCAGCCCCTACCTCATGTCAGGAGGGTGTTTCCTTGCAAAGCAGGGTGAATGAAGCTCCTGTGTATTGGAGAGAGGAGACGTGAGCTTTGGATTGGAGTGTTGCGCGCAGTCCCCGCCCAGTAGGGAATAAGACGCAGGACAACCAGGTTTCTTCTCAGGATGGTTTACTCAGGAAAACATAAAGTAGCAAAATGGTGGAATGGCCCCAAACCCCACCGCGAGCAGCCAATTTAAACCCTGTCCTGGCCAATCACCGAGCTGCCCCGTGGCTCTCGCTCATACACCAGGTGGTCTTGGGCACAAGATCAAACAACAGCTGACACTGCCTAATGCCAATTAAGAGTTGTTTATGCCAGTACAGCTGAGGTGGTCGGTGCAGTCTTTAAGGAGCGGTTGAATGGCTCCCTACATTGGAGCAGCCGGTGGGACCTTTAGATTCTACAGAGCTTTTGGGATAGGTAGGTCCATGATGAGCTGAAGGAAGGAATGGGCCAGTGGAACAGATCACTGAAGCTAAGTTGAAAGAATCTTCCATATTGAGCAGAAAAAAAAAATAAGACTAGGATGTTAGCGCTGATCTGGCTATTCCAGCCACTCCTTCTCCCGCCCCTATGTGAATTATCTCCATTCTCCCCATTTTTCTCCCTCTTTCTCCCACACTATAAATAATTCCACATCTTTGTTCTTTGCCTTGGGAATAGCTTCCCCAGCTGTTACTGTGTTTCTGAACTGAATAAAGCTTCTCTTGAAATCTACAAAAGAAATTGATTGAGCTCTGTGTGTGTGTTTTAAAGTGGCTCAACTCCACTGAGGAGGGGGAGAAAAACTGCAATTGCAAAATGAGTAATGTGGAGTGCATCTACTAGCCTTTTGTCCCCATGCGTGCAGATGTGCTGAAGAGCTCATGCTTAGAGTGGCCCTCCCAATGAGAGGAACAAGCCAGGGCAAAGCATATCCTTGGACCCTCCAAGGACTCCATGCTTTTCCTCTCCCCTTCTTCCAGCCCCAGGAAGCAGCATTTACCAGCCACATCTCTTGGAAGAGCTTCAGGCATGGGTGGACTAGTTTCTTAGCAAAAATCACTGTTTTGTGGCATTATGAGAAGCAGTTCTAGAAGGCAGAACTGCCGAGGAATGACATCTGCTCAGAGAGGATGCTGAGGAGAAAAGCAAGCAGTACATATGGTCTCCTTTCAAGGCCAAAGGAGCTGGAGGCGGATTTCTTGTGGATGTTGGCTCCATGAACGGGGAGATGGCTGGAGTTTCTCTCATCCAGGAAAGGGGACTGGCCACTAGTGTCACTGAGAGTGCTTCAGACCACCCATGAGAAGCTACAGGAGGAGATACCATTAGAGCACAGAAAGCAGGTACACACACACACACACACATACACACACATACATACACAGACATATGCACACACATACACACATATACAAACACACATACACACATATACACATACATACACATATACACACATACACACATATACACAGACACACACACATACTCACAGACATATACACACATACATACACACAAATACACACACTCAGACACACATACACACATATACACACATACACACACATACATACACACATAGACACACACATATACACAGACACACATAGTCACACACACATAAATACAAACACATACACACACATACATACACAGATATACATACACACACACAGAGACACAGACACACAGACACACACATATATACACACACACATATATAGACATATACACACATACATACAGACATACACACACTTACATGCACACATATACACATACATACACACACATACACACATACACACAATACATACATATACACACATACATTGCACATATACATACACAGACACACATATACACACATACACAAATACACACACTCAGACACACACAGACACACACACACACTTGTTCTTCATACTGATAAAACCTTGTTTTTGTTTTGTAGTAAAATGTAAACAAAAAAATTTTTTTTGCCACTTTTTTTTTTTTGGTTTTTTGAGACAGGGTTTCTCTGTATAGCCCTGGCTGTCCTGGAACTCACTTTGTAGACCAGGCTGGCCTCGAACTCAGAAATCCGCTTGCCTCTGCCTCCCGAGTGCTGGGATTAAAGGCGTGCGCCACCACGCCCGGCGATTTTTGCCACTTTTAAAGCACAGAGTTCAGGGTCATTAAATATACACGCAACGTCTCGCAGCAGCGTCAATATCGGGTTTCAGGAATTTCCATCACTCCTAATGGAAACCCCACATCTGCTAAACAGCCACCCCTGCTCCCTGATTCCCTGGGCCTTGGCTCATCTGCTTTCTAGCCTATGGATTTTACTGTTCTAGACATTGTCTGCAGGTGGGACCAGTCAGTATACAGCATGTGACCTCTCATGACCGGCTTCTTTCCCTAAGCATCAGGCTTCTCTCTCTCTCTCTCTCTCTCTCTCTCTCTCTCTCTCTCTCTCTGTGTGTGTGTGTGTGTGTATGTGTACTGATGTCCATGTGCCACAGCATGTGAAAACCAGAGGGCCAAATTTTAGGAGTCAGTTTTCTGCTTCTGCCATGGGATCTAGGACTTTCACCCCCTGAGCCACCATCCTTTTGTGCCCCTTTTGTGTCTGAACAGTTTTTCATTGCATGGACCCATCCCAGTGTGGCTATCTTCTGTTGCATTTTTGTCCATTATGTACCCAAACACAGTGCTCAGCCCCTTCCTCTATCACCACAGTGATTTCCACTACTTTATGTGACTAATGATATTTTATAGTATGCTGTGGAGGTTAAATACCACATCAAGTCACCAAAAGCACTTAGCAATCAGTGTTCATCAGCATTACTAATATATAGCCATTATAATCATTCTATAACTTTATGAGCCTATGAATTCCCCATGACCTCTCCTTTCCCCCTCATTTATTTTACAATATACCTTAAATAAATTGTATATACTCCGGGACTTGACAGCCCCAGAAAGAAGGTAACTAGATGAGGTACCTTTCAGAACAATATTGAACTTCATCCCCCATCTTGGCGGGGGGCAGGGGGTGGGGAGGATACTACGGCCATGGTTCCTACTACACTGCTACAGCCACAAATTCCTGACCTGCACGGGAAGCAAACTGGTGCTCAGTAGCTCTTCTTTTTCTCACACACAGGCACAACTGTTTCTCAAATGTATACTGTTGTTGTTAGGACAAAGAAAAGATAACTGGTATCAAACCTCTTACCATTGTATGACTTCTCAATCCAATAATCTTTCTATCGGAGATGAGCAACTACTAGGATATAGCAACACCACTACGAGAAACCCAAACAGTCAGCTCAGATGGAAATGAGGCCATCAGTGTGAGTTTAGTGAACATTTATTGTGAGTTTGGTACCAACTCAAGTTCTAGGTAAGGTTATGAATAAGAAGGGGGGGGGCGTGGTGGCGGCGTGGTGGCGCACACCTTTAATCCCAACACTCGGAAGGCAGAGGCAGGAGGATTTCTGAGTTCGAGGCCAGCCTGGTCTACCGAGTGAGTTCCAGGACAGCCAGGACTACACAGAGAAACCCTGTCTCAAACAAAAAAGAGAAGGAGGAGGAGGAGGAGGAGGAGGAGGAGGAGGAGGGGACTTTTATTGTGCACACTGTAGCTGAGAAGACCAGAGTCTGTGAAATGATGAACCACGTGTCAGTCTAAGACCGGCTACTAACTCCATCCTTCAGAGAAGAGATGAAATCATTGTGAGCCGAAGTCATCAGGAAAGGCTTCAGGGAAGAATCTGGAGGGATAAACTAGGTTGGAAAAGGGACTGGGGCTCCAGGTGAGGCAGAGACTGAAATGAGGAAGGAGTGTGGGGCTATAAAGTTGGCTTGCCTGAAGTAGAGTGTCTGATTTGGAATGTAACTGCCACAGCCCGGAGGTCAAAAGACAGAGCAGTGAAGCTGGAAGGAGGCTTGACCAGAAGACAAAATCTGCTGGAGCGCTCAGTGAGAGGGGCGGAACGAAGCGCGGAACAGGAAACCCAGTCTAGCTGAAGCCCGAGATGAGAACTGGGAAGGGATGCAGGCAGACGCAAAGACGTTTCCATTCCATGTTGTGGTTATTTCAGGAACTCCATCAGGATCAGACCAGACTCTGCCTGCAGCACCGTCTTTCTTTCTTTTCTTTCTTTCTTTCTTTCTTTCTTTCTTTCTTTCTTTCTTTCTTTCTTTCTTTCTTTCTTTCTTTCTTTTGGTTTTTCGAGACAGGGTTTCTCTGTATAGCCCTGGCTGTCCTGGAACTCAGTTTGTAGACCAGGCTGGCCTCGAACTCAGAAATCCACCTGCCTCTGCCTCCCAAGTGCTGGGATTAAAGGCGCGCGCCACCATGCCCGGCATTCACCCTCCACACTCACCCACTGTCTTCTAACACAGACATGCAAATTCGCATTGCTCAGACGGGCTGCGGACCTTGGCCCCATTGCCAGAGAGCCTCTTGCATTTTTTTTTTCCAGGTTCGGGGAAAGGGCGTATGCCCTCTGGGAGTAAACAATTGGATCGAAAGCTTGCGGGGTTGGCTTTATAAATGTCTTCCCACCCTCAGTACTCTTTAAGGCAATGGTTTTCATGGGTTGAAGTCCATCTTGACCATGTTCCTCCCTGTTCTGTAGAGGGCAAAGGGCAGAATACTAAAGACTGGTATGTTTGGAGAGGCCCACATCACCACATCATCAGTTGATTAACACCTGAGGGCACAGCCTCTTGGTAGCTCTCTGGTTAGTTGCCCTAACTTACCCTGGAGGAGAGACATGCCTATTCTTGTCTGCACATTTCTGGGATTCTGAGAGGGACAGTATTAAGGACACACTGGACTGTAGAAGGCTTGAACATCCCCTCATCATCTTCTTACCTGTGCTGGAAGCTCATTTGTATGATTCTTCAAACAGCACCACATGGGGTCAGAAGGATTGGGTACCACTCACTGAAGGCACTGGTAGATACTCTTAGTATCCACAAACCTGTACTTGTGTCTATCATCCTATATCTCACTGCCGCAGCTCAGCACAGGACCACCAGCCACTCTCCAGCTGTGCTTATTAATATCTTATGTAAGCATTCCTTGCACCTAAATTGGATCTCTTACACCTAAATCTGTCTCTTCCTCTGCCTCCTTGAATTCCTTGAACTCTGTTATGGTCTTCTTAATACCTTAATAGCCATTCTGTAAACTCTTTCTCTCTCTCTCTCTAGATATCATTATTATGTGAGGTATAGTATTTAATCTGATAATTACTGTTATTAATTAGGATTGGAAGAACCCAAGTTTGCTAATGATCAACTATCAAAGTTGAGATGACTTACCAAATGGCAGCCAAAGAAACCAGCGTAACTTGTGGGTTTATTGGTAGCCAATCAATTCTGACATTGTGGAAATGCACACTTATGTTTCCAACAGCACACTTGAGGCAAAGCCCATAGGCTTTGAAAACCGTTCTTGTTCCTAATCTGTGGCTTTCCCCCATATGTTAATTTTCTATTACTATAATAAAGTACCCAAGAGTTTTATATGAGAAAAGATTTATTTAGCTCATACTTCTGGAGGTCTTGGTCTAAAGTTAGGTGGACTCATTACTGAGGATTTCCGATGGGGGGTGTCAGATGACAATACAGGAAATGCATGGCAGAACAAGTTACTTACCTCATGGCCAAGAAGCAAAAAATAACAAAAGAAGGCAATGTCCCACAACCCGCCTCAAGAGCATCTCCTAATAACTTAAGTGCTTTTCTTCAAGCTCTACCTCCTAAAATTCCCACCATTCATCAATATCACCATATCAGCCGATTCCAGATTCCAACTACATCCCGCTCCTGAGATGCAAAGGGTCATTTCCATCTTAGCATGCAAAAGGCCTTTGATCCATCACCAAGGCACTCATTAGTGTTTCAGCCATTGCTTAAAAGTCTAAATCCAAAGTCTCCCCTGAGATGCAAGGCCAACTCAATAAGTGAGCCACTGCAGAAATAAAGATGAAAGTTGCATATATCCAAGATGCGATGGTAGGCTAGCCACAGTATAAATATTCCTATATCGAAAGGCAGGAGCAGGAAACAGCAAGAGACCTATGCTCAGAGCAAGACCAAAACCCAGGGGACATTCATTCTTCAAGCTCCGTACCTAGCATCTGGGGCACACTGAAGTGGAATGTAGGCTTGCAAGAGCTTGGACAACCCTGCCTCTCTGAATGCAGTCTAAACAAACTTTTTTTATTCTTTTTTTTTTTTTCATTTTTATTACTTTTATTTACTTATATTCTATGTGCATGCATGCATATATGTGCCCTGGCACATTTGTAGAGGTCAGAGGACAGCTTTAGGGTGTTGCTTCTCTTCTTCCATCATGCAGGTCCTAGGGAATGGACTCAAATTGCCAGGCTTGGTGGCAGGTACATTTGTTGGCTTTGATGTCTAGCTGGCCCTAAATGGCCTGTCCTTTCAGGTCTATTTTTCTTATTGCCTATAGCTTCCCTTAGCAGACAGACACTGAGCATGGCAGACACCCTGGGAGTCTCTATTACAGTTTTAGATTCATGTTCTTTATACTAGATTCATGTTACTCTTTCAGGGGTTGCTTGTAAGGCCTTGAACCCTACCACAAACTACCTGTCCTGCACTGTCCTTGGAAAGCTGGTGGAAGCTGCCATGACCCTATAACTCTTACATTCTGCAGACCAGAAAAACCAGCATGGATGGAGCCAAAGTCTGCTGCCAATGCAGGCTGTACTTGAACCTGCTTAAACTATGGCTTTTACAGACACAGAACATTTTGTCAGTTGAATATGTGAAATGTGTGTGTGTGTGTGTGTGTGTGTGCACATGTGTTGGAAGTGCAGATCACAGGCCATGCTGGTCATGCAGGACACTGTATGACCTTTTGAAATTACTCTGTCCTGAAAAGCTAATTTGTATTTGCACATCTCTGTGACTGTGATGGGTGAGGCACATCTGCAGATCTCTGAGTTGTCCTCAAGGCATCCTTCCTATTGTTCTTCATGCAAAGCACTTGGCTTCTCTTTATGGGTGCTAATCCCTTTGGCAACCACGTCCTCACAGGGGCTCCTTTTTTTCTGCCAAGTCTACTCTTTTTGTTTTTCTCCCTTTCACTGCTCCTCATTCTCACTAAACTTGGCTGAACACAGCCAG
>LR754600.1:7313-44574 GCA_902729485.2 Mus minutoides | reverse complement strand
CCAAAAGGCCAGTTCATAAAGAGAAATATTGTATAAGTCCATCCATCAAAGGTACTTTAAGACAATTTCACAGAATAATAGAACTGTTATCTAAGAACCCAAAATGGAAAAAATATATAAATTAAATAAATTAATAAGTTAACTGTAGCACAAATGAATTATAGACCCACAGTAAGAACAATAGGGAAAATTCTCTCAACCAGTACTGGATTCTTTAAAGCTAAAGGGATGAGGAACTAAATGAACCATACACATATCCTGAAACTTTTATTTGAATAGTAGGGACAAACGAGTAAGGGAAACAGAAAATGAGAGCCACACTGGTGAAATAATCACAAAATAAGGGAGAAAGCTAAACTTGTGCAGTGTTAAAATCTGGGGCATCAGTAAGAAGTTAAGATTCTTTCTTTTGAGATAAGGGCTCACTATTGTAACCCTGGCTGGCCTCAAGCAGAAATCTTTTGACTGCTAAGATAAATGTGAGTGACACCCAGCCAAGAAGTCAGTTGACACAAACAGAAATACAAACATATGCAATATGTAGGTTAGTATGCACACACTTTCTGAGCTCTGCCTCCTGAAAAGACCTATAAGCAATAGTACCCTAGCAGCAATAAACACACAGCTACTCAAGCAAAGGTGAGGCTTGTTGAAAGAACTTAGGCTGCCCTAAAAGAGCAAATGCTTAAGTTTAAGAATTTACACAAGGGAGGCAGAAGTAGAGTTTGAGGCCAGCCTGGTCCACAGAGCTCATTCTAGGAGAGCCAGGTCTATACAGAGAAACCCTGACCAAAAAAAAAAAAAAAAAAAAAAAAAAACTCAAGAAACAAACAAAAAAGATTTTGAACAAAGAAGTAACAGAACTGGATTACAGTTTGTGAAATAAAACAGATAAATTGCCGAATAAATGGAAGAGACAGGCCAATCTTACAAAAGCAGTCCCATCAGCAAAGAATACCAGATAAAAATGGAAAACTTAGTAAGTAAAAGATTTAACTTTACAAATAAGGCATCAGGTTCTATCTGCTACTACCATACTCTTAAAAAAGGAGGAGGAGGAGGAGGAGGCAGAGGAGGCAGCAGGATCGCTTATTATATATAGCCTCAACTCTCTACATAGCCAAGGATGACCTTGAATTTCTAATCCTGTCCTGACATCCTGAGTGCAGGTATTACAGGTGTGTAGCATGACATCCTGAGTGCAGGAATTACAGGTGTGTAGCATGGTGTCCAGTTCATACAATGTTAAAGATTAAACTGAGTCTGTGTTCTGTACATATACAGCAGGCACTCTACCAATCCAGCTCTGTCCTCAAACATCTATTTTATTAAAATAAAAGTAAAACATACGGGGAAAGAAAAACAAAGATACTATTAAAAAGCTTACTTATATCATAAATGCAACACTGTTTATGGAGAAAAATCTGGTCATATACTACAAATATTTATTTGACCCAGGCTCTACTCATTTCAAAGTATAGTCAAGGACAAAAACAAAACAAAACAAACAAACAAACAAACAAAAAACCCCAGCTTATTACAAGTATCAAAACAGCTGGGGTATGCACAGTAGCCACCAGCCCAGCAGACTGTTCAGGAACGGTCTTACTGTTATTTCCTTGGCTGGCCCACCATACCCACACACTGGGAGGCAGAGGCAGGCAAATTGGATCTCTGAGTCTGCAGCTAGTCTGGTCTACCAACTAAGATTGGAAAACCAAAACAAACAAAGAAAAAATGGCAAAGTAACAGAAAGTCAAACAAAGGAGTGACAGTTAATTTGTTTTAAATAAAATGTATCATTAGGTTGTTAGTACATGTTGTAGATGACTCACTCATAGCTATGTCACAGTTAGTAGTACATAAGTGAAGAGACCCCCCGTGTGGGGAGACCCTTATCCAGTCCCCGGAGAGCACGTCCCCCAGGAAGACACCAGAGCCGAACTTGATGCAAACAGCAGGTTTATTCTAAGCTAGCAAGCTAGGGTGAGACTCATAATTCCACACAGGGATAGAGGAGTCTGACCCCGATTCTAATTTTCTTAGCATTTTTAAGGGCTAAAACCACAAGTTTGGGGAGGGGGGTACTGGGAGGGGGTAGAAAATATTTTGAAGGTCACGGTGAACTGTTGGGCAGCTGTCCAAGACATCTGTGACCAAACTGTTTTTGAAAAGGGGAGATAAATCAGACTGTTTTNGGGGTCAAGGAAATACCAGGACAATTGGCTCGCAAAGCCAGATTGCTCATAACTCTTTAAAGGTAATTGCCTGACAGCCCCCCTCTATCTTTACGACTTAGTTATTCCTAGAGTGAATCCCACATTCTTTGTTCCGGCCTGTCTACAAACTTCCCGAGCAGCTGGCATGTGTCATAAACTTCAGATTCTTCTTTCAGTACATTTCAGGGGAAACATTTTGGGGGTTTTTCATAAGCAGTACACAGGGCTAAAACAAAACAAGGGGTTAGATAAGATGACTCAGTGGACAAAGGTGCTTGCTACCCAAATCAAACCTGAAAACTTAAGTTCAATCCGAGGGACCCACATGGTAGAAGAGAAACAATTCCTGAAACCTGCTCTGACTTCCACATGCATCTCCCATGGTTTAATGACAAAGGCCCAGAAGGAGTAGCACTATTGGGAGGGTGGCCCTGTTAGATGAAGTGTGTCACTGTGCCTTTGAGGGCATTAAGGTCTCAGCTGCTCAAGCTAGGCCTATTGTGGCATTCACTTCTGTTGTCTACGTATCAAAATGTAGAACTCTCAGCTCCTTCTCCAGCACCATGTCTGACTGCATGTTGCCATATTTCCTTCCATGACAAAAATGGACTAAACCTCTGACCTGTAGGCCAGCCCCAATAAAATATTTTCCTTTATATGAGTTGTCTTGGTCACCGTGTTTTCTTCACAGCAATAAACCCTATGACAGTGAGTAAATAAAGTCAATAACAGCTAAAACACTGGCTTACCCATGAGAGAACAGTTTCTGCAGAGCAATAGAAACTTTCTCCTGAGTAAGGATAGGTAAAACACTAGGAACCTAAAGGAGAGACAACAATGGCTGAAGCGAACTGCCTTTACTTTTAGACTGCAGAGCTATCAGCATTCTATGCAACACAGCAACATTCAAGATAGCTCTGTATGTAACACAGAAGCGCTCAAGAACTAAGAATGAAGCTGGGTATGGTGGCCCACACCTTTAATCCCATCACTCTGGGAGGTAGAAACAGGAGACAGCCAAGGAGACAATAGTGAGACCATGCCTAAACAAACAAACAAACAACAGTCTGGTCTGGTGGAGGCTTTGTGGCAGTTTCTTCTGAGATTGTAATACTGCAGGTTGCTGAGAAGGAAAGTAAACAACTCAAGGGAACTTTAGCAAGTGCTTGAAACTGACCAGACTCACTAGGCTCCTGCTCTATAGAATAAGCAATAAAAGATGAGAATCCCTATGAAGGTAGGAACGTGGCAGGCAAAGACTCAGACCAGACCATCTGCCTGGAAAAAGCAGAAACCAGCCAAGCACCTAGAAGAGGTTCAGACCAACTGAGGCACCTGGAAAGGAGACTAACTTACTGTGCTGCCTGCAGGTTGTGGTTTCCAGTTTGTGAACTGTATTGGGGTGGACATGATGATACAGCTAGCTGTCTTTGAGTCATTTCTGCTCCTTTAAGTAACCCCAATAAAACCCACTGGTTCACCAAGTGGGACTTGTGGGGTGAATAGATGTAAATATTTCATCTCCCCCAAAGTTCTGTCAAACAACAGTGGTGCATTCCTATACTGGTATTCTAGGCAGTGGAAGTAGTAGTTCAGGGTCATCCTTACCCTCAAAGTAAATTGCAACTCAGGCTACCCTGAGCTACAGAATATCCTCTCGACCCCTCCAACCAACCAAAACTACCCATAAAGGGTCAAAGACCAGAGGTACCTCAGGGGAAAATGTGGAGACAACTTTCTATTAAAAAAAAGGGGGCTGGGTGGTGATGCACACCTTTAATCAGAGGCAGGCGGATTTCTGAGTTCAAGGACAGCCTGGTCTAAAAGAGCGAGTTCCAGGACAGCCAGGGCTATACTGAGAAACCCTGTCTCAAAAAACAAACAAACAAACCAAAACCAAAAACCAAAACCAAAACCAAAAAAAAGAGGGGGGGTGTTAGCATGAAATGTTGCAGGGAAAAAGAGCTATTTGTCTCAGATACAGGGAAAAAGGATTCCAGAAACAAAAAGACCAAATCAGGGAAAGACTGTACATATTAAAAAGCATACATGGCTCTCCTGAGAAGGGACAGGTACAACAAGAAGCCAGCTCAGGTGGAACAGTACATACAGATCATCCCTGAGAGAACCTAAGAACTGGACAATGGCCAAAGGTAGGATGTGGGACAGTTCAAGACTAGACAAGATTCCCAGCACTCACATGGTGCCTCACACTATGAACAACTCCAGTCTCCGGGGATCTGACACCCTCACCTCCATGGGCACTGCATGCAACTGTATAATACACAGGCATATATGCAGGTAAAACACTCATATACATAACAGGCAAATGAAAAAAAAAACCTAACAAACTATTCACATGGTAATGTGTAATATAAGGTCATTTTCATAACAACTGTATGTTATACAATGTTAAGCCCGCTACCCTCCGCAACCCTCTTCCTTCTCCTCCCCAGTCTGTCTCCTTCTCAGACTGTTTTGCTACTTCTACTTTCATGTCACGAGTTTATGGCAATTAAAAAAAAAAAATCTAAGAACCACAAATGATTAAAAACAATGAACCAAACCCAAACCATTCCAATCTACCTGGCTTAATTTGCTTAATGACTATCTTCAGTTGCATTTATAAAGAATTCTGACACAGGCTACAGCATGAATAAATCTTGAGGACATTAAGACAATGAGAAATGAAATAAGCTAGTCATAAAAAGCCAAATTTATACGAAGCAGAATGGTAACTTCCAGGAACTAAAGAGAGGGAGGAATGTAGAGTAGCTGTTTAATGGGTACATAATTTTGCAAAACTATCCACCAATGCAAAAGATGAGAATGCTAGAGATTGATTATATAATATAAATATACTCAAATTAGTGAACAATGTACTTAATAAAATCATTATAATACCCAGGTATCATACTTTAAAACTATATTATTTCATATGTATAGGTAGGTATTTTGCCTACATATGTATCAGGTCCTCTAGAAAAGGGAGTTTACAGATGGTTCTGAGCTGCCATATGAGACCTGAACCCAGGTCTTCTAGAAGAGCTATCAGTGCTATTTACTTAACCTCTGAGCCATCTCTTTAACCCTGCCAGACATAACACTGTCAACTGTGATCCCAACACTTGAGAGTCTGACGGACAGTTTTGAGTTGAAGACCAACTACAGTTGCAAAGTCAGACCCTCTTTCTTTTCTTTTTTTTTTAGCAATTTATTTACATATTTTATGTATGTGAGTAACTGTAGCTGTCTTCAAACACACCAGAAGAAGGTATCAAATCCCATTAGAGATGGTTATGAGCCACCATGTGGTTGCTGGGAATTGAACTCAGGACCTCTGGAAGAGCAGCCAGTGCTCTTAACCATTGAGCAATCTCTCCAGCCCCCAGACACTTTTTTTAAAAGATTAGAAGCATAAGACAGTGAATCTTAAGTGTTTTTTACAATAGTTTCTTTTTTTTTTAAGATTTATTTATTTATTATACATAAATACACTGTAGCTGTCTTCAGACATTCCAGAAGAGGGTGTCAGATCTCGTTATGGGTGGTTGTGAGCCACCATGTGGTTGCTGGGATTTGAACTCAGGACCTTCGGAAGTGCAGTCAGTGCTCTTAACTGCTGAGCCATCATCCAAGGCTATTCGAGAGAAACCCTGTCTTGAAAAACCACACACACACACACACACACACACACACACACACACACACACACACACCCCTCATGAAATATTTCCACAGTGCAACATGCTATATGGGATAACATAAATCTGTGTTCCTGGGCATTTGCATTTAACTCAAGAATAAACTGTTACTTCCTGTGACATGAGAGCTGAGTTCTGTGTCCACATCAGTAATATATCTGCTCCTCCAGAACCTGAGGGGTAAAGAGCTCCTCTGTTCTTCCCACCAATAATCTTGCAATATAGAGAAGTGCTCCAAACTATGGAGGCTCAATGGAGGCCAGAGGCCTGGTTCCCACTCCCACAAAGATCCTTTCCTCTAAAACTGTCAATGTACCCAATGAAAAATTTAGAGATCTCAACATTTGGTACATATAGCTCTTATAAATGTTTTATCTTTCACTGATAAACTACTCAAATGAAAGTAACTTCACTTTTGTCTTAATTATAGTTCAAATGCTGTTATGATTTTTAATCACTATGACAAATACCTGAGAGAGACAGTGGAGAGATTACATTATCTCAGTTTGAATTCCAATCTAGGGCAATTTTGCTCCATGACCCTGTGACTGAGGGGTAGAACAGCATGGTGGGTGGGGGTAGAGCAAGAAACCATGAGGGTGTGGGTGGGTGCACCATAACCCCTGCAGACTCCTTTCCCCTTGTCCTATACCCATGGCCCCAGCCCATTGCCTGGTGCTGCACCATTCAGGTGTGGATCTACCTCCTACCTAATTTTCTTCGAAGTGGAATATAAAATCAACACAAAAGCACCTAGGGGTGTGCTTCACTCATTTTCTAGGTGCTCCTCAATTCAGCCAGGGTGATTACAATGAGGATCATCAAAAAAGCAAGCAAAAACAACAAAGAAATTAACCATCACAAATGCTGATAGTTCCCCTGCTTCCATTTCATCCTTTCCAACTGTTTATCAGAGCATTATTCATCTTCCCTAGGAAAGGGCTGAGGCAATGGCAGTAAAGGAGACACATAATAAATACAAAGTTCCACGTAAGAGGCACTTCCCATGGTCACCATGCTTTCGTCCTTTACTATCTAAAAGGACTCACCCAAGTCTTTTTTGTGTATAATAAGCAAATGCCAAGCCTGGCACGCTCCACAGAAACTCTTTCTCACCCTCCTTTACCTATGTAATGTTCACCTGGAACTAGTATCTGTCACAGCCCCTGCGGCATTTGGGATCATTCTAGAAGCAACAGGCCACAGCAATGAAAGAAGCCAGATAAGCTTGGGTTTTAAGAAACCTGTAAGAGCAAAGAGGAAAATATGTAGCGCACACAGGCACTTTTTTTTTTTTTAAAAAAGCAACTGAAGAATGTTTGTGGGCAGGTCAGATGGTTGAGTAAAAAACTCTTGATGCAAAGGCCTAACAACCAGAGTTTGCTCCCTGAACTCTACTGGAAATACGACCTCTAAACACAGAGAGCTGATTTGGTGTGTGTGTGTGTGTGTGTGTGTGTGTGTGTGTGTGATTATTTCTTGTTATAGTGTTAAGGTGACAGAAACAGTCGCTGCAGAACACTTAAATACCTCTGACTCAGGTAGGTGGCACTACCCTTAGGAGTGATGGCAAAAATCAAATGTAGACACAGCCATTAAAACCTACAACCAAGCTTCCAATCAGTTCACTCTGGAAAAGGGTGACGAATCACTTTGTCTGCCTGCCTGTCAGAAGCTTGAGCAAACCTCTTGAGGAAAAGAATATCGTCCAAGGCTGATAAATTTCATACACAGTATCTAGCATTTGCTTAATTATTAGTCAACCAAAGAGACAAAAACTAAGGCAAAAAAGGTAGTAGAAACAGATCTACAGATGACTAATTACAGGTGATCTTTTGTGACTGATATGCTTTATAGACAAAATGATCAATTCCACCTGAGAACTGAAGTCTGTAACTAGAATAAAGAAGATCCCATTAAGAGTAAAGGAAAGGCCAGGAGGTGGTAGCACATGCCTTTGGGAGGCAGCCCAGAGTACAAAGAAAGTCTAGGACACACAGGGAAACCCTGTCTCAAAATATCAGAGTATGGAAAAGAATGCCAAGCAGTGGTCGCACATGCCTTTAATTCAGTACTTGGGAGGCAGAGGCAGCAGATCTCTGTAATTTTGAGGCCAGACAAACAAACAAACAAACAACAATAACAAGAGACAGAGAGAGACTCCTCTATTTGCCCTATAGTTTAGCCATTCCCTGCTCAAGAAGATAACCGAACCACTGTCTCTTCTGGCAAGCAGGCTGTAGTAGTCTGAATAGGAAAGGCCTCATGTCTCAATGCTTGGCCCATTGAGAGCAACACTTTTAGAAGCTTGGCTTTGTTGTAGAAAAGTATGTCACTGTGGGGGCAGGCTTTGAGTTGTTCAAGCTCCACCCAGTGTGATACACAGGCTCTTTCAGTTGTCTGCTGATCAAGATGTAAAACTCTCAGCTCTTTCAGCACCATGTCTGTCTGTATGCTGCCGTGCTTCCTGCCATGATGATAATGGACTAGACCTCTGAAACTGTTTCCTTTATAAGAGCTGCCTGGGGGTTGGAGAGATGACTCAGCGGTTAAGAGCACTGACTGCTCTTTCAGAGGACCTGAGTTCAATTCCTAGCAACCACATGGTGGTTCACAATCATCTGTAATGGGATCTGATGCCCTCTCTTCTGGTGTGTCTGAAGACAGCAACAGTATACTCACATAAAATAAATTAAAAAAAAAAAAAAAAAGAGTTGCCTTGGTCAGGGTGTCTCTTCACAACAATGAAAACCTAACCAAGACACAGGCTCTCAGGAGGCCAATCCCCACTTTGTGTGGCTATGGAACCACCACATAGACTCAGACCAGAGTGCTAACAAGCTGTCGGCTACAGGATACAATCTGTACATTCAGAGCTGTTCCTTCTGGGTACTGTGGAAGAGCAGTCTAGATTAGCTGTAAAAGACTCCAAAGATGTAGATGGCACTACAACTGAAGATTATTGGGGAGATGTGCTATGTGTTTAAATTTTAGGAAAGAGAAGTCACACAGTCATTTGTGTAAGGTTTCTTTTCCTAAATCCAGAAACAGAAGCTGAAGTTCAGGATGACATCCCAGGACATCAGCTTGCAAGGTAGCACATGAATTTATTCCTAGTACTGGAGGCAGAGGCAAGTGAATGTGAGTTTGAAGTCAGCCTGGTCTATAAAGTGAAAACCTGACTCAAACATAAAGGGCTGGAAAGATGGCTCAGCAGTTAAGAGCACTTACTCATCATTGAGAGTACCTGGGTTCCTACACCCACATCAGACAACTCACACTGTTTTTTAACTCCAATTCCAGGAGATCCAACATCTTTGGCTTTTAGAAGCATCTGCATGCATATGTGTGGTTAAAAATAATAAAAACCTGGGGCTGGTGAGATGGCTCAGCGGGTAAGAGCACCCGACTGCTCTTCCGAAGGTGATGGGTTCATATCCCAGCATCCACATGGTGGCTCACAACCATCCGTAACGAGATCTGGCGCCCTCTTCTGGAGTGTCTGAAGACAGCTACAGTGTACTTACATATAATAAATAAAATAAATCTTAAAAAAAAAAAAAAAAAAAAAAAAAAAAAAAAAAAAGAAGATGTAGGGCAATGATTCTCAACCTGGGGGTGGAGCAACCCTTTCAAGACCATTAGAAAATGCAGATATTTACATTACAACTCAAAACAGTAACAAAATTACAGTTAGAAAGAAGCAACAAAAATAATGTTATGGTTGGGATCACATGAAGAACTGCATGAAAGGGCTGCAGTATTAGGAAGGTAGAGAACCACAGGTGTAGGGGATCAAATCAGGGGCCTCATACACACTAGGCAAAAATGCCCTACCATTGAACTAAATCCTCAGTTGCTCCCACAACAGTTTTAATATAGCAGTTAGCTGTCTTGACAGCAGCATATTAAATATCAATTTTTCTTCTGTCCTGTTGAGATAGGGGCTTACTCTGCACACCATGCTGGTCTCTGTCCTCCACCTCCCAACTGCTGAAATAGACTGCAGGCATGTGCCATATATAATGCCCTACTATCATGTATTTTGGCCCTAAAGAAAAAACTTGTGGGAAAGATCTCAACTTCTATGAATTTCTTTTTTTTTCTTTTTTCTTTTTTCTTTTTTTGGTTTCTTTTCAAGACAGGCTTTTTCTGTATAGCCCTGGCTGTCCTGGAACTCACTCTGTAGACTAGGCTGGCCTCGAACTCAGAAATCCACCTGCCTCTGCCTCCTGAGTGCTGGGATTAAAGGCGTGCGCCACCAGGCCCGGCCAGTCTCTGACTTGTTCCGTTCAACCCCGCTCGCTCCAGTCAGCCCCGCTTTCTCCAATTGCCCTGCTCACTCCAGCCGTCCCCGCTCGCTCCAGTTGGTCTCTCCAGTCCAAGGATTCGTTTTCTTATTATTCTTCATAAGTACGCTGTAGCTGACTTCAGACGCACCAGAGGAGGGCATCAGATCTCATTACAGGTGGTTGTAAGCCACCATGTGGTTGCTGGGATTTGAACTCATCACCTTCGGAAGAGCAGTTGGGTGCTCTTACCCGCTGAGCCATCTCACCAGCCCTATGAATTTCTTTTTAAAATCATCTGATTCAAACAATGGAATAGAAACAAAGATAATTTCACAGGGAAAAATGTTTAAATTTTAGGATGGGTTTTTAGCACTGCTAGATTGAAAACAACGCCCAAAGCAAGCAAACATATTCACATCTGCTGAAGAACAGGACTTAGGTTTAGATCTGCTGACTTCCAGGCCAAAGTTCCTCCAGCTAGCTAGCTGTCTGCAAACTCCTCTCAAGTTTCGGTAAATAATTTATACAAACACCTTTCTCAGAGTAACTCACCATCGTTTAAGAGAAAAAGAACTAATACAGTTCTTCAAAATAATGCATATTTTAATGTGCCTTTCTTACTAATATGCAACCTCCAAACTCATTAACATTTGAATTATTACCAACAACCCAATGTTAGATTCCAATCTAGTCTTGTCAATTGTGCCAATTCAGAATTGAGTACTACATATAATCTACAAATAATGTAGACTCCTTCAGTATGAAGCTATTCTGTAGCTTTTTCTTTTAAAAAATATTTTTTAAAGACACGAGCATATATATGGCATGTATGTATGTATGTATGTATGTATGTATGTATGTATGTTCAGAGGACAATCTGCAGGAGTTGGCTCTCAGAGATCCAAGTCAGGTTAGTCAGGATTCTGCCTGCTAAGCCACCTTACCACCCAAATTGCTTGTTAGGTATTTGTCACAGTACAGCAGGTATTCACACTCAATACTTTCCTGGCACTCTTACACTCTTCACAAAATATGAATGTTGGATAATTTCCCACAGCTGCATGTAATTAATTGGACAAAAATCTATGCTATTCTTACTGCACTGAAGCGACACTATAAACTAGAGAAATGCTGGAATGAACACTGCAGCCAAGCAGCAGGAACACTAACCTTAGAAAATATGGTCAAGAGTGACTCATGAGGACTCTGGGGATGTACCTCAGCAGGCAGAATGCTAGCCAAACACACAAGCATAAGGACCTGAATTCAGGTCCTCAGAACCACATAAAAAGTCAGGTGTAACTGTGAATACCTGTAAGCCTAGCCCTTAGAAGGTGGACGCCAACTGAAAACCACGGATTCAAATACAAGAGTCTACAGGGGACATTTTCATTCAAACCACCACAGGGACCTTGGAGAGAATAATCTAGCCTGTGGACTTTTTAATGCATTTAAAGCAACAGAACCCTTGCCTTGTGTTGCTGGTCCTAATAATCATGTGTGAAGGTTAATAGATGACTGAAAGGAAAACAAAAAGGTGGGAGAGAAGGAAAGACCAAAGTGCTGATGCTTCAAAAGGAGGACTGTCATCTGTAAGGTTTTGTTCGTAAGGTTTCCTGTGCGTGAAGGCTCTGACGGCCCTTGGAAAGGTGACAGTTTGAAAACCCCAGATAGAACACAATCCTTTCAATTTTCTTTGTCAACAAGGAATCTTTCACTTTGTTGTTTGTAACTTTCTTTAGTGGTTCTGCTCACATTCTATAAAGCCTCAAGACAGAACCCTCCTTGCATCTTTCTCCTCACACAGAGTGGGCCATTTCAAAGGTCAGGCAGTCAGTCTTTACTAGTGGAAACTTTCCAAAGTGAAAAGGAATAAAAGCAAAGGTACAAAGACCAGTCTAAGGTTGCACAGCAAGTAGTATTCGGGGAAAGAAACATTTTCAAATACTTATTTGTGTATCTGTGTGAGGACACAAATATGGTCAGAGGACCTCAAGGCCTGGCTGGTCCTGGCCCTCCATCTTATTTCAATCGAGGTCTTTTGTTTGTCATTTGCTGGATACTCTGGGCTAGCTAGCCCATGAACTTCCAAGGTAATCTTTTGTCCCCACCGCCTAACTTTATGTTCAGGGGTGCTATAATTGCAAACACATGTTCTCATGAATTTCTACACAGCTTTTACATGGATTCCAAAGATCTCAATTCACATTACCAAGTTTGCAAAAAACTTTTACCCTTTTACCCACTAGCCATCTTCCCAGCCTTCAACTGTTTTTAGGGTTTTTTTGTTTCTTGTTTTTCTTATTTCTTTTTTTTTTTCTCAATTTTTTTGAGACAAGGTCTCACTATGTAGACAAGGCTAGGCCTTGAACTCAGAGACCTGCCTGCCTCTGACTCCCAGTGCTTCATTAAAGGATAGATTACCTTGCTCAGCTTCAACTCTTTTTAATTAATAAGTACATATGGTTGCCTGGGAAATCTGGATGCTTTTCACAAGAACCTTCATAATCCCTGAGAACTGAAAATAATCCAAGCAAATTCATGTAACAGGGTAACTACCTAATGTTCAGGAACACTACATTTCTCATGTTTATGTGAGCAGGCCTCCTCATGCTTTTTAGGCTCTAAATACAATTTCTGACTTGTTAGTTTAGCAACTATGTCTGAGTTTCTGAATTCTAATCTGGGTGTGGTGGCATACCCTATTATCCCAGCATTTGTGCCAGAGACCAGGAGTTCAAAAATCATCCTGAGTTACACAGTGGGTCAATGGACAGCTTGAGCTACTAGACCCTTTCTCAAAACACACAAAACAGAGCAGGCAAACCCACAAATTTTATAAAGAACTGGGAAAACAGGGCTATCCCTTGATTCTCTAGTCTTCTATAATACCAATCTCCCAGCTGTCATAACCACAGCCTCTCTCCCCCGAAAGTGTCCTTTACTCTAGCAATCCCATCTGTGGTTTTCCTGACCACATGTGTTGTTTTCATGGTCCCATGCCTTTGCATGTATTATTTCTCTCTGCCTAGAAACCATTTTTAAAGGTAAAATACTCAAACTTTAATAATGAGCTTAAACACCCACAAGGCCTTATAAAGACAGTCTTCTATTACCCTCCTATACAGCACTGGCAGTCTGTGTTTTTGCCTAAGTATATCCTATTCAGACAAAGTTACCACCATGTAAGAACCAAGTGAATTCTGTGCCTGATATGCTCTTTCTGAGCAAATGACTTTATAGGAAGAGTTGCTTTTTTTTTTTTCGAGTCAGGGTTCCTCTGTGTAGTCCTGGAACTCACTCTGTAGACCAGGCTGTTCTCAAACTCAGAAATCCGCCCGCCTCTGCCTCCCAAGTGCTGGGAATTAAAGGCGTGCGCCACCACTGCCTGGTGGTTTATATGAAGAGTTATAGGAAGGCAAAAATTAGATATAAGAAAACATGTTTTGTTACTGAAGCTGTCATTTCTCACCTTCACCTCCCTCCCTGCTTGTTTTCAACACTGGAGATGAGCCCCAGAGAGTGCTAAGAAAGCAGCACACTGAGCTATATGCAGTGTCCCCATCTCAACTCTAAAGTCTTGTGAATGGCACTCAAGGATCAGACAGGATAGGTTCCCTTACATGTAGCAGCCCTCTTCCAGAGTTATACTCCTGGCCTCTGTCATGTCCTGCTGATTCACACTTCTAACTAAGTCCTAGAGTAAGCCACCTAAATGCTCTCAATCACCTCCTGGGAAAGAACAAAAGAAAAGCTAGTCAGTTTTGCAGTAGCTTGAGGGTTAGATGATGCATACTTCTTAAAGTGCAAAGTAAGCGACACAAAAGTGAATGCTTCAATCACAAAATCTTAAAAGCATGAAATACTGCACTATGGGGGGGGGGAGAACATAATAGAATCTGACAGGAATCATCTTTTTATTAAGAGTGAAGAATATAATAGCTTGTCTTCAACTACATGCTTTTGCTCCCTGTAGTAACCTTTTAATGACTACCAGGTCCCTGAGTTCCTGTGACAATATCAAGTCTTGGTTTCCTGGTTCCCTTCCGCATAGTTCCTGGCCTCCCCATAGCAGATACCCTAACCGTTTACTTCTCAGAGTGCGTCTCACTCCTTCCAATAGCCTGACCTTAAATTAAGAATCTCCCAACCCCTCCGTCACATACAGAAACACAGTATTTCAAAATTAAATTCATCCAGGGCTGGAGCGATGGCTCAGGGTTTGAGGGTGTTTGCTGTGCTTACAGAGAACTCCAGCTCAGTTTCCAGTACCGGCATCAAGTGACTCACAAATGCCTGTGGCCTTCAAGGACAGTCAGTCAGTCAGACACACACACACACACACAGAGAAATACACTGCTGGTTTTTAAAAAGACCTTCTTTAAAACAGTTATCTTAGTAGACGACCTAGCCCACAGCTTCCATTTCTTTGTCCTGACGCCTGCCATTCTTCCACACAGCTCAGCAGCTCTCAGGTTTCTCCTCTTTGCCAGGGATGCTTTAGTCCTCCTGTTCTGTCAGTGGCTCTTAACCATACTGGGGACCATGAACCCTTCTGAAAAAAAATCTCCTAAATATTATACCAAAAACATGTTGAACATGCATGTTTACAATTTTAAGAAACCAGTGCCTCAGCCGGGCGTGGGGGCGCACGCCTTTAGTCCCAGCATTCGGGAGGCAGAGGCAGGCGGATTTCTGAGTTTGAGGCCAGCCTGGTCTACAAAGTGAGTTCCAGGACAGCCAGGGCCATACAGAGAAACCCTGTCTTGAAAAACCAAAAAAAAAAAAAAAGTGCCTCAAATAATAATTTGTACTACTCCACTCAAGATTTTAACTATTACTCACTATATAGAAAGGTTTCTTTCTTTCTTTCTTTCTTTCTTTCTTTCTTTCTTTCTTTCTTTCTTTCTTTCTTTCTTTCTTTCGTTCGTTTTCGAGACAGGGTTTCTCTGTCTTGGAACTCACTTTGTAGACCAGGCTGGCCTTGAACTCAGAAATCCGCCTGCCTCTGGCTTTCTTTAAGATTTTTTTTTTTTCTGTATGTTTTGCCTGCTTATGTTTGTGTATTCATGTGCCTGTGGAGCCAGAGGACGTCAGATTTCCTGGAACCTGGGTTAAGGGCAGTTGCAAGCTACCACTGAACCCAAGCCATCTGCAAGAACAAATGCTCTTAATGCCGAGCCACCTCTCCAGCCTCTGTTACAAACGCCACAAACTGACAGAGCCATCTCTCTCTCTCCATGGTAAACCGTTCTGCCTTCAGTATCCCCTCTTGGATTATGGCACCAGTCCTATACACCTTGTCTCATTTTAGCTCAGCAATCTTCAAACCTAAATCCACCTTTCTTGGCTTCTCACCTTATAACAAACCTTGTCTTCATTCTATGTGTTATAACTTTCCACAAGACTCTTATGACTGGTTCTGTCTGCTCAAGATTCCTCCTCTCCACTGGAACTGAATTACTGCACCTTGAGATGGCTACAATGGCCTGATTACTTTATCACCACCATACTTAAAATTTGCCTATGACTCTCAGACACAGCAATGCTTTCTTTCCCACCGACTTTTCTTAGGGAGTCCTCTACAGTGTTTTACCTCAATACTTTTCTAAGATTAGACTCAACAGCTCAAGCTG
Source organism: Mus minutoides (assembly GCA_902729485.2). Classification (NCBI taxonomy): domain Eukaryota; kingdom Metazoa; phylum Chordata; class Mammalia; order Rodentia; family Muridae; genus Mus; species Mus minutoides. The sequence goes on along the minus strand of LR754600.1, from coordinate 28,723 downwards.
TTACTTGTTCCTATTATCTGTCTATCAAAATCACACCCACATTTAAATGCCCAACTCAAAACCCAGTCTTCTCTTAAAAACATTTTAATTATGTGTACTCATATACATACATATGTGTGCATACACACAGAGACACCCATAAGAAGTCAGAGACATCAAGATTACTTGGAGTTACAGACTGTTAGGAACTGAATTTTGGTTGGAGCTCTCAACTGCTGAGCTATATCTATCCTGCACCCTACCCCCACATCTTAGCTTTTTGTCTTCTACATAATGACTAGGAAGGGAACTTGAACAGATAGGCACAATTCCTGGAGAACTGTTTTTGGGAAATCTTGCTAAAGAGCAGCTGAAAATAAATAATAATAAATAATCTTTTTAAAAGAGTTATTCTTAAATTCAGTTTTTAGTGTGTGTACCCTAGCGAGTTTTCTATGCACCACATGAGTATAGATGCCCTTGGAAGCCAGGGTGGTGAGGGAGGGGGAGGGGAGTGTCACCTAATGTAGATGCAGGGATCTGAGCTTAGGTCCTGCAAAAGCAGCAGATATTCAACCACTATGCCATCTCTCCAACTTTTTAAAGATCACAACTATTCAAGTAGATACTTAAGTTAAGAAGCTGCCATAAACTCAACATTGATGAGATGCTAATGACATATAATTAAGGATATTAAATAAATACTAAGATACCTAAGATATGTCATCAATCTGGAGATAAAAGGCTGATGTTAGGATTTAAATTCCAATTATATCTGCATTTTTCTTAAAATTAAAATTTGTAGGTGCCAGGTGGAAGGCAGAGAGGCAGTTGCCAGCCTGGTCTAAAAACCGTGTTCCAGGACAGCCAGGGCGATAACACCGAGAAACCTTGTCTTAAAAAAAAAAAAAAGAATTAACTTTATTTTATGCATATGAATGTTTTGCTTGAATGCATGTCTATGAGAACAGCTCATCTTCTGGAACTGTAATTACAGACAGTTGTGAGCTGCCATGGGAATTGAACCCAGAGCAGCCAGTGCTCTTAACTGCCGATGAAAGACTTAGAAATTGTAAGGAATTTCTCTCTTTCTGACTCTGGAAAGGCGATACCCCAAATCACTTATGAGAACCGGTCTTGATGCAAATTGCAAGAGGACTTTATTTATCAGCTAGCTGAGGACAAGCTCCTTTCACCCTGAGGGGCTGGGGAGCTCGACCAGGAGCAGCAACAGTAGGGGGCTTTTAAGGAAAAAGTGAGAAGTTGGGAGGAGTTGGGAGGAGTTAGGCTACAGCTCTTCTCTGGGCAGGGGGGTGGGGTAGCCTTGCTGAAGGAACAAAGAGAGGGAGTGAGCTGTCCTTGGAGTTATCTCTGGGTTTCTGACACAGACAGTCAGGCTAGGTCTTCTTGCTAACAAAGAGCTTCTCACTGGCTGCATTCTCAGAGATTGGGAAACAGGCCTTGGGGGAGCATTCAAAGGCTGTACATTTCAGGGGGAAACACTTTGGGGTCTTTCACCGAGTCATCTCTCCAGCCTCTAAAATTTGAATTTTAAAAAGAATTCTGCACAGCAAGTGGAAACTTCAAAGGTGAATAGCAACAGGATCTAAATAATCCATCTTATCAGGGTGGTGGGGAATGTGAGGGTTCAACTGACAGATCCTAATTCTTTTTTTGTCCCTATTTAAAATACCCCCCCCCTTAAATAAATGAGCCTATGGTGGGTAATCATGAGTGTCGATAATAAGAATTACTGGCTTATTTCCAGCAGGTACAAGGTCAGTAATACATGCAAGACAAATGTGATGTTGAAAGTTCTTTTTCTCCATTCCTTTATAAGGTCTTTCTTGTAACTGTGACCTAATTTAATTTCTCTTTTGACTTGCACGTCCAGTTCACTTTTATCTTCGTAATTGTATACTTTGAGACATTCTGTTCATAAAAATATAACCATGCACGAGTCTTTTTTTTTAAAGAACGTTAATTATTCTATCTAGTTAACACACTTGGTGAAAACACACCTTTTCTGGCATTTCTAAAATTATGACTATTCAAATTTGAATGCATTTCTGAAATAGACTTGTTCATCAGGAAAATATGCTGAAGTCCTGAGATTATTAATAAATCAAGGAAAGGCCTGTGCAATAGCTCAAGAGCTGAAGCATTTAAAACAGGATCTTTCTACAGCAAGCTTGATTCTAGTTCTTCTCCCTGTAAAAGGACTTCCTATCAATACCTTATCTGAAAAAGGCTGTCTTCTCTTTCCTCAAAATGGCTAGGTTAAATTAAACTATCTCAGAGACCTTCGATAAATGAACTTGTTTTAATTAAAACAATACACTTCAACATTCCACATGCAGGAAATCCTGCAAGTGATCGTGCAAAAAGCTATTACTGAACACTAAAACGTTAAGGGGAAATGATCACAGTAATCGGGCTAAAACATATGGATACATTCACACTGTTAAGAGAGTACTCTTGAGGGTAACGACGGGATAATTTAAAGTCAAATTAGGCCTAACTCCAAACACTTCTTAATAATTCTAGAGTGATGCTGGCTTATCCTTCCTGAAACACAATCGGTATATTTAAATCCATTTTGAAACTTCAAGATTTCAATATGTCCACAACCAACGCTGTGTCATTAACGGTTAAGCCTGAAGTAAAAAGCATCATTAGCGCTACTGAAGATATTTTGTGAATGCTGTTCACGTACACAGAAGAGAAGACAAATATTTTGGTGCTCAGCACACAAGCCCATTATTCCGGCTTGCAAAACCATGGCCGCCGCCACCACGGACAAGCATCTAATAGAATTCCTGGCTTTAATCTAATGTCAAAAGGCGGTGGCTATAATGCTATAAATTAGGGGACATAGTGTACTTCCGTTCCCGTCCCGAGGGAGAAGCCTCGAAAGTACGCGCTTTAAGACCAAGCCCCGTAGTCTTCGAGTCCTGGCCTCAGTCGGGGTTGCCCCTCCAAGCGCAAACGAGAATCAGCAGAGGAAGCAGCGGAGCAAAACCTAAGCCTCGACCGACTCCGGGACCCCGCCCCAGGGCTCCAGGAGTGAAGGCCAAGAAGCCAGGGGTCCGGGGCGCCGCGGAACGCGAGGCCAAGGCGCGGGAAGGGCCGCGCGGGTGCGTCCAGATCAGCCACAGGCAGGGGGCACAGGGTGATCGCGTGAGGCCGGGCCTGCAATCCAGCGCGGACACTCACCAGACCATGCCATAGGCGCCTTCTCCGATGTACGAGAGGTTGGTGTAGCGCGGCCCCACGTCGAACACCTGCCCGCGGACCATCTCCGGGCCCGCCGCCGCCGCCGCCGCCATGTTGGCTGCACAGCCGCCGCTGCCGCCGCGCTGGGTTCGACGCTTCGCGGCTGCCGCTCGACTTTATGCTGCGCTTCCCGCAGGAACCGCGCCGCCGCCCGTGTAGCCGCCCCCGCCGGCGATCGGGAACGAGGAAGGAGGACAAGACAGAGGAGAGAATTAACCGCCGGTAGAACCACTGCCAGCCTTCCTGCCTGACGGGCGGGCTACGAGTGGGAGGAGGGACGGGTTCGCGTCGAGGGGCGCGAGGGCGGAGTCAAGGGCGTGCGTGCCGATTGGCTTTTCCTAGTAGAGAGGGCGGAGACTCGCGGGTCGGCGGAAGCAGCGAGGTAAAGCAGGAGCACTGCGGCTGCGGGGGAGGGACGTCATGTGCGCTCAGAGACCCAAGCGCTGGGTAGCTCTAGAGAGCTAGGTTGGAACTTAGGCATAAAGACCCCCACAGAGTCCCACCCACTGTCCTGTTGCTGTGCCTGGTCCAGAACCAACTCGCACGGGACCAGGGACTTGGCTTGAGACCAGAGGACTCACTACACACCAACCACGGGACCCCTGAGACAGACCTCTAGGAATACGTGGCCCACATTCTGCACTCTGATGAACTTTGACCATCAGAGTGGGACAGAAACCAAAAAGCATAACCCAGATCCAGAAAAAAAAAATTCACCCTGTAATGAGCATAATAAAAAATGCCTTTTAGACATATAAAAATAGATTAATCAGGAACCCCACAGCACCCCAGGCTGCTCCTGATCCAGAGCCCAGTAACATCACTCACGCAAGATAACCAGATACAGTCCTAGAACCCCATGATGCCCAATGGATGGAATATTGAAAGACTTAGAAATTGTAAGGAATTTCTCTCTTTCTGACTCTGGAAAGGCGATACCCCAAATCACTTATGAGAACCGGTATTGATGCAAATTGCAAGAGGACTTTATTTATCAGCTAGCTGAGGACAAGCTCCTTTCACCCTGAGGGGCTGGGGAGCTNGACCAGGAGCAGCAACAGTAGGGGGCTTTTAAGGAAAAAGTGAGAAGTTGGGAGGAGTTGGGAGGAGTTAGGCTACAGCTCTTCTCTGGGCAGGGGGGTGGGGTAGCCTTGCTGAAGGAACAAAGAGAGGGAGTGAGCTGTCCTTGGAGTTATCTCTGGGTCTCTGACACAGACAGTCTGGCTAGGTCTTCTTGCTAACAAAGAGCTTCTCACTGGCTGCATTCTCAGAGATTGGGAAACAGGCCTTGTAGCATTCAGAGGCTGTATATTTCAGGGGGAAACACTTTGGGGTCTTTCAATATAAGCAGAGACCAAAAGCAATGCTTTGCTCTACACATCTGGAGAGATGCACCTTGATCTGCTCTGTGGCTAGAGAATCTCTCCCAGGATCCAGATCCTCAAATCAGAAACTTCTGTTGGGGATTAGACCTGACCTGAAGCTAAGATAGGTGACACAGGTGACCTTGGGGAGACAGGTTTAGGACTGTAAGAAATTTAGATTGTAAACCTTGCATGATAACCTTCAGCATAATAACTTTTGTTATACTAACCACATATATTTACCTTCTTGCCTGAGACACAGACCTAACAGTGTGAGACATAAATAAGTGGAAACCAAAGCACAAGACATTGAATCCCTAATTAGAGGTTTGTTCAAGAAGATTTGCTGAAGCTGGGTGTGGTGTCACACGCCTTTAAACTCAGGAGGCAGAGGCAGGCGGATTTCTGAGTTCCAGGACAGCCTGGTCTACAAAGTGAGTTCCAGGACATATACAGAGAAACCCTGTCTTGAAAAAGAAAAAACAAACAAACAAACAAAAAAAATTTGCTGAATATCTATAGCACTGGAGCCAGCCATGCTTTCAGAGTGAAAAGACAGACAAAATACAATATTTGCACTTAAGTCTTGTGAAGAAGGGAAAGTATACATAGAAATTTGGAGACTCAGATCCAGGTGTTGTGTAACAGTTTCCTGAAGGATTGAAACATTCTATATGAACTTGAAACATTCTAACTTGAGGGGAAGCTTCTTAAATAGTAAGGTAAAAAACTAAAAGGAGCAAGGCAGTGTGGTTCCTCACACCTTGATTCGCACCACTTGTGAAGCAGAGGCAGGCAGATCGCTTATGAATTGGAGGCCAGCCAGAGTGAGTTCCAGGATAGTCAAGAGTATGCAGAGAAACCCTGTCTCAAAAAAACAAAACCAATCAAAAAACTCAAAGAAGTTTCAGGAAGTCCTTAAAACTGACCAGATTCACTAGGCCCCTCCCACCAGAGTAAGCACTCAAAGCTGAGAGTCCCTCTGAGATGGAGCTCAAGTGAGCTGCAGACTTGTGAGACCAGCCACCTGGAAGAGGCAAAACCCTGCCTGCTGCCTGGTAGTGGTTTAGACAAACTTAGGCACTTGGAAGAACACTCTTCATCTTCAGCAGCATCCACACTTTGGTCTGTTGTGAGGAAACCCGTGTTGTGTCTCCCAGGAAGTTTTGGGCATACTCAGCATAGTTAGAATGGCTAAAACATCTGAACAAGATTTAGAAAACAACAACAACAAAAAAANAACCCTGCCTGCTGCCTGGTAGTGGTTTAGACAAACTTAGGCACTTGGAAGAACACTCTTCATCTTCAGCAGCATCCACACTTTGGTCTGTTGTGAGGAAACCCGTGTTGTGTCTCCCAGGAAGTTTTGGGCATACTCAGCATAGTTAGAATGGCTAAAACATCTGAACAAGATTTAGAAAACAACAACAACAAAAAAACCCAAAAAAAACTTGATGTCACGGGTCCAAACCAGTCACAAACACCACTAAACTGAAGGAAGAAATTGGAATCTTAAAGTTGGTGGATGCCCAGACAAGCAGAGATAATGAGATTGTAAGTGACTACCATGGTCTCCCCAGCCATCCCTGGGAGCAGACTCCTGCGTGGCCAACTAACTATCTAACTTAGAGACATCAAGTCTGGCCTTCTAGACATCAATAAAGATTAACTAGGCAATCTCAAAGATAAAAAAAGTAAATCTTTAATAATAAAGGGAAGAACTGGGGTGTCCCTCACTGGAGGAATGCATACTTAGCCTATGGCAAGTTTTTGATTTTTTAATCCTTCAAAATGTATTAGTCCATTCAGCAGAGTCTATTTCAGAAGACACCTAATACCATGGCTCTATTAAAATGTATTTTTTAAAGATCAGGATAGATGGATAGTATCGTGAAATAAAAATCCCACAAATTAACATAAAATTAGCAGCTGAAGCAGTAAACTTATCCGATGACACAGAAGAGCATGTCAGCAGTATAAAAGGTGGACATTAGAAAAGTTTGCAAAATCATTAAAACTGTTAACAAAGAAAACAATCTAGGATTCTTTTAATCACAGCATTTGCCCAGACAGGGATACATCCTAAGACCTGTCTTTAAAAGCAAGAAAGAAAATAATTGAGATAATTGTAGGAATTCAAACTATACATATCCAAAAATAAAACTGAGGAAATCAATTAGAAAAAATAATCAAGATGGAAAAAACTTTCCTCAGACATGCAAGTAGAAAATTCAATGGGTTCTCAGGGTTCCAGAAAATTAATGAGCAGAGGTCAACTTGTGTTAGTTATCCTGCTTTCGTGTTTAAATGCCCCTGACAAAAGCAGTTTAAAGGAGAAAGGGTTTATTTTGAATCCCAGTTGGAGAATACAGTTCATCCTGGCTAGAAGCCTGGCTCAGGACTTGAGGTGGCTGCTCACATAAGCAGGAATCAGAGAGTGGTATATGCTAATACTCAGCTTTTAATAACCCCCTGTTTAATATAGCCGAGTACTTCAGCCCAGATCAGTGCTCTCCATAGTTAAGGTGAGTCTTCCAACTTCCATTAACATAATCTGAATAATTTCTCACCGGCATGCCCAAAGTCTGTCTCCTAGGAGATTCTAGATTCTGTCAGATTGATAGTATTAACCACCACACAACTTTAAGACAGAATCTGGGTGGGTGGACACATTTTTAACATAGATTTACTTATCTATCTATGTGTATAAATGTTTTGCCTGCTGATGGTAGAGGTCGGAAGAGGGTGTTGGAACTGAAGTTACAGGCTGTTGCAAGCTGCTGCTGGGTGCTGAGAACTGAACCTGGGTCCATTGCAAGAGCAGCAAGGGCTCTTAACTGCTGAGCCATCTCTCCAGCCAAAAGTTGCTACATTTTAGGGATAAAGAACAAACTAATGATATTTTAGCAGAGGATAAAGTTACTTATTTAAAAAGCTAAAAACTAGCACCAGAGAGGGGGTAGATGTCAGTAGTCAGAGGGGACACTCAGAAGGTAAAGGTGATGGATTAGAAGTTCAAAGTCATTCTTGGCTACAAAACAATTTGAGGCCATCCTGAGCTACAGGGGACTGGTCCCTGTTTCAGAAAAGAGAAAGAAAGAAAGAAAGAAAGAAAGAAAGAAAGAAAGAAAGAAAGAAAGAAAGAAAGAAAGAAAGAAAGAAAGAAAGAGAAAAAACCTAAAAATTGACCCTAGATTTCTTGATAATACTTTGTATAGTAATTAAATGCTAAAGGAAAATAAAACAAGCCTGCCAGCTGTTGGAAGTTCTGATTGTGACTCTTTGTATCATTTCATTCACCCTAATGCCTTAATTCCTCCTAGATCTCTGTTGCTCTGAACTCTCTCTCTCTCTCCCTTGGTGCCCAAATAGGGCTTCTCTTGGAACTCACTCTGTAGACTGGCCTCAGGGCTCTGCCTGCTTCTGCCTCCTGAGTGCTGGGATTAAAGGTGCATGTGCAACCATGCCTGGCTCTGAACAACTTTCTTTTTGTTTTTGCGCTTGTTTCTTTATTGCATGGTGGGGTGGTGGAGGTAGAGGGCAGGGCAAGCTAAAACAGCACAGCTGTAGCAGTCAGTGATGAATTATTTGTCTTCTACCGTGTGAGTTCTGGTAACCACACTCAGATCATCCAGTTTTGTGGCAAGCATCTTTATCTTCTGAGGCATCTCACTGGCCCAAGAATAAGTCTTCTTGAGCCCCAGGTCAGCATATCTACAGTACACTGGGTAGTGCTATGTGACCTCCCAAATTTACATTAACTATATATATAGCCAAACTACCAGCAGCTAATTGATAAGACCTTTGTTTCAATTTCCTCAGACTTAGGAAGGGTTGCAATAATATCCACCTCATATGTTCTACAGAGTAAATAACACACAAAGAGCCCAGTGCAGAGTATATTATGTACCCAATAAATGTTATCTTATTACTATCTACTCCACCCAAACCTGTTCCTCATCTTGTATCTAGTGGATAGTGTTACCGTCACATAGGTACAAAGTGGAAATATGACTACCATAGTATCTTTTAAGCTAGGTGTTGCTTTGTGGTAGAAGGTTTATTCAACATATAATTTACTTCACTTCTGAATGTAAGTACCACCACCTACTCAGTCACAAATTCCCACAAAGTTCAATGTATACGAATATATTCAAGGTTTCTTTTGGTTCCTTTACATGTTTGATGTGTATGCATGTATGTGTATGTGTGTGTGTATAAACACACTTATCTGTGTCTGTACTTGTGGAGGCCAGAGGTTGACCTCAGGTATTTCCTCTTTCGCTCTCTGCTTTAGTGTTGGAGACAGCATTGCTCACTGAAACTTCTCATTTCTGCTAAGCGGGCTAGGTATTGAACCTCTACGATGGGGAGGGGCACGCATGCATACTGCTGGGCCAGGCTTTTCTGAGGGTGCTGGGGACCTGAACTCAGATCATCCTGCTTTTGTAGCAAGCACTTTACTGACTGAGCCCTCTCTGCAGTCCTAATATTTCTTTAATATATTTTTGTTACTCAAAAGTGTGGTCTGCAGACCTAGCAGCAGCAGCAGCAGCATTTCTGAGGGTGTTGGAAATGTAGCATCTCAGGCCCCATCTCTAACTTCCTAAATTCAGATCTGCCTTTCAACAAGACCTTCAGATTATTAGTATACTTGTCAAGTTTGAGGAGTGAAGATTTTGTGTAGCCACTGGGTTGGTTAAAGCTCATTAACTCATCTCACTGAGTCTACACACTGTCTGACTGACTCCTTCCAGCGCTTGTTTCTCCTGCTCCTGGGATTGCTCTGTCTATAACAGATTTAGTCCTAGTCATCCCGTGACTTGCAACTTCCTTTTTCCTTTTTGCTCTTGGGGATTGAACCCTGTGCCTTATGATCCTTCCATACTTCCCGGATAATCAGGAGTTTTGGCTGGACCTTTGAACTCATATCAATATAGCAAGGAGCCAGGCACAAACTATGGCGCTGAAACAGATTAATAAGATATGATATACCACATAAATGATTTAAAAGCTCTGAAGGAGCAATAATAGCTAAGTGTGAACACTGACTCACAAACCACTTCAGCTAGGGGCTGGAGAGATGGCTCAGTGGTTAAGAGCACGTGATGCTCTTCAAAGGACCCAGGTTCAGTAATCAGCACCCACATGATAGCTCACAACAGGCTCTATCATCCTCTTCTGGTCTCTGTAGGAACTGCACACATGTGGAAAGTGTGGGCAAAACACCTATATACATAGAATAAAATTTAAAATTAAACAAGCAAACAAACAAACAAACCAACAAACCAAAACCAGAATTAGAGCTCTGAGCAAATTTTCTATGCTCCAGAAAGGCAGAAGTGGAAACAGATCTTAAATTTCTAAATATTTTTTTTTTTTTTAGGATTAAATGGGTTAGTATGTTGTAGTGAGAATTTTGGTTTCTTAAAAAATCCAGTTATGTTATGTGAATATAATTTTTTAAAATATTTTTTTCCTCGTTCCGGTCAACCCCACTCGTTCTGGTCTTGCCCCACCCGCTCGCTCTGGCCGGCCCCGCTCGGTCCCACTTGTCTCTGGTCCAAGGATTCGTTTTATTATTATTATTATTATTATTATTATTATTATTATTATTATTATTATGTACGCTGTAGCTGACTTCAGACACACCAAAGGAGGGCGTCAGATCTCATTACAGGTGGTTGTATGCCACCATGTGGTTGCTGGGATTTGAACTCATTCACCTTTGGAAGAGCAGTCAGGTGCTCTTACCCGCTGAGCCATTTCATCAGCCCCCGTGAATATGGTTTTGTTTTAATCCTAGGTGTGGGATATGGGGCTGCTTCAGATTGTCCACAGCCTCTAACTATGATTTGTCTCCTGCTCTGGCAGGGGTGTGGTTCTGGGTACTCTTGAGAGGGTATAAAAATGCTGTAGCCCTGAGAAGCTGGGTGGCTGCTGCTCCCCTGCTCCCCCTCCTTCTCCTGCTACTGCTCTTGCTATTTTGCTGGATTACTGGTTGAAGATACCTTAATGACAAAGATTGGACTTGACCCTAGGAACTCAATGCCCCAAGAGACCTAAGACCCCCTTCCCCTCTAACCTTTTTCCCCCCTTTTTTGGTTTTTCAAGACAGGGTTTCTCTGTGTAGCCCTGGCTGTCCTGGAACTCACTCTGTAGACCAGGCTGGCCTCGAACTCAGAAATCTGCCTGCCTCTGCCTCCCGAGTGCTGGGATTAAAGGCGTGCGCCACCACTGCCTGGCTCCGTCTAACTTTCTTTCTTGCTACCTAGTGCTAGGGGTTGGAAGGAATTGGGGTGGAGAAGGGTGGTAGATATAAGAACCCAATAAAGTAGCCAAAAAAAAAAGCACTTACAATATGTAGCTTTGAACAGGCTTGATGCATGATACTCAATAGTTACCTCTTCTTTCTTTGTTAGTACCATGTGTAATTCTCAAAAACCTTGCTTGGGATTTTGATTTCTAGCCTAGTGGTCTTCATTAATATCATGTTGCCTCCTTGGTGTAAATATTTTTTCTTATTTTTATTTTTTATATGTTTTGCTTACATGTATGTCCATGTATGTGTGCCTGGTGCCCTTGGAGGCCAGAAAGGCATTGGATCCCAAGGGATTGGAGTTACAGATGATTGCTAGCTGAAAACCAATCCTGGGTCCTTTGGAAGAGTAGGCATTGCTCTTACCAGCTGAGCCATCTCTTTAGGTCCCTGTTCTAAATATTTTAAAGAATTGATGTATTGATGCTTGACATGTAAGCCTCTAAATTAGAAATCAGTATTTATGTGGCATGTGGTTGATTCAACCTGTAGAAGATTTCAGAATGTGATTTGCCAGCTGTTGCTATCAGAGTTATGATAACATTTTTAAAATTACTTTTTAAAACTCCAGATCCACACACAATTTTATTGAGGGGGTAGTTTATAAAGGAGACATTTCTTTTTAAGATACCATTGCCTAAAAATAAGGAATTAAGTAGCCATTCCTATATTTAATGTTTATTTTCTTTTTGCTCTTATCCGATGTCCCCAATACAAGATTAACATGTCTGTATTCCTAACTAATATTTTATTAACATATTTATTATTATACTACTTTAAGCTCTAGCAATAAAGCTTAAAATTTTTCCATTCAAATTCAAATTTGACCAATTCAAAAATGTTAGGGAACAATGGACAGCTGTCATACTGGCCTGCCCAGCATAGATACCTCCTTTTCTTGGTAGTACTTCGTTTTCTTTGGATAAAATGCATGGGGGTTGGGGGGTGAGAGGTGAAGGAGTCACATGAGAAAGCCTAGGAAATCCAACTCCGGAGACTAGCATCAGGGCACAGATCTGAGTTTATTACCCAGCACATAAGCTTATATACAGTGTTTATATATAAATCTCTGCCAATTGTATCTTGACACACCTGCACCACATCAAATTGTAAGCCCTTCCTAATGAGACTACTCAGAAGGAGTGTGTGTGTGTGTGTGGGGGGGTATCGTTACCTGTTAGGACTTCCCCGAAGACTGGGAAGCAGCCACTGCCCTGGCCTTCGTTCCTTTTTGTTGGCTCACTGGTGTACCAGGAGCCATCTTAAATCAAAGGCTTTGTATAGCAGATCAGGATAGAGTGCAGGAGCCTGTGACGCCTTGCTCTCCATCCCACTTTTCCCTTCACAAGGTTGACCTCCACATCCCCACATGATAAGGCATTAAATGCCCAGGAAAAAAGCCAGATCAGGCCTCCCACTTGTGAAAAACACCGTCTCGTCGTCTCTGGGCTTCACACTCACTGCCTCACTTATTGCTATATTTTGGATATGAGTACCCTAAGGAAGCTCAAAGCTGAAAACTGACGTTCTGCAGCTAGTGGAGTCACTCACTATGAGGGGATTGCAGCATGAGGTCTCTTGTGTAGCCAGTAGGAGAGCCAGCAGGTGGCTATATAATCTGATTATGTTATTTGGAAGTAGTAAAACCACATTTGGCAGTCTAGGGGGACAAAATAGATCATTATGTGCATGTTCTTAAGGGAGATATAACTATATATATAACTATATATAACTATATATAACTATATATATAAAACTATATATATATATAACTATATATATATATATATATATATATATATATATATATATATATATATATATATATATATATATATATATATATATATATATATATATATATATATAGTTTTTTTCAAGACAGGGTTTCTCTGTGTAGTCCTGGCTGTCCTGGAACTCACTTTGTAGACCAGGCTGGCCTCAAACTCAGAAATTCGCCTGCCTCTGCCTCCCAAATGGTGGGATTAAAGGCATGTGCCACCACTGCCCGACTTAAGGGCTATATCTTGTCTTGACACCCCATCCCTGCTTCCTGGTCATCATGAGTAAGCATTTCTGATAAAGTGTTCCTTCTCCCCCATGATGTTCTGCCCCACCACAGTCCCACAGCAATGGAACCAAGCAAGTGTAATCTAAAATTTTTGAAACCACAATCCAAATTAAATCTCTTATTCCTTTAAGTTGTTTATGCCAGGTGTTTTGTCATAGTCACAGAAGCCGAGTAGCCTATGTGCCTACATGAATCAATACATGAATTTGAAGGATTAAGCTCCCAACACAGTCAAATCATCCTCAGACTGGAAGAGAGTTGGTACAATAGCCCCTGGTGATACGTGGTATCAGACTGTAAAAAAGACATAAAGGAACTGTCTCTTTGGGGGTTTCTTTCTTGGTCCCAATATTTGAAAAGATGGTCTCCAGGTAGTGGCAAAAGTTTTTGGAGGTTGTGGGACCAACCAAAAATGAAATGGGACCTGACAGTCATAGGGGTAGGACTATTGGGTTAGAGAAACACACAGTTATAGTCCGAGGTCTGTGCTGTCGATTGGCTGCTGTGATAGAAGCAAGATGCTTGAGTCTTCACAGGCAGGAGTCTCTTCGGTTGCCAGGGACACCATTGTGTTTCCCTGCCAGGAAACTAGAGCCAAAATAAACCCTTCCCCTGAGGTGATTCCTGGGAAAAGTCCATAGTGCCCCTTCATTATTAGCATCTTACTAGAATGTGGTACCCTGATTCCACGATCAGCAAACCACTGTCAATACACCATTCTTTACCGAAGCCCATACTCTAGCCGGGCTTTCCTTAGTTTTTACCTAAGGTCCTTTCTGTATTTGAGAATGAGAAGCCACCCAGAGGATTTCTCATGCTTCACCGGGAGACCGGGTTGGTGACCTATCAGCTGTCATCACGGTAAAAAGCACGACCACCATAAGTGGTCAGGATTTATGCGTGTCGCCTTGGAGACAGTGAGTCCTCTTCCTACTCACAAAGGGAGCTGTGCACTCCACTCAGGTCAGCACTGCGGTAGTCAGCAGGGAAGCCTGTCATCTCTTCTTTCCCTGTCTTCAGGGCCCAGATGTTCTGCTCTCCCCAAATATCTAACCTGCCATCACAAAAGCCCTCCCACATTTCCCTCTGCCCATTGCCACATACTTTTCCTAAGAACCTCTCCATCTTTCCAGTTCTCTAAGCCAAATATAAGCATCTTCCTCAATCTCATTTTTTTTTAGAAGAAATTTATTGAGGCTCATTATTTCAAAGATGTCAGTCCATCCATAGTTCGAGGAAGGGCATGGCTGGACAGAACTGTCACAGTATAGTTGATCAGGAAGCAGGGAGAAGAGATGCCGTCATTTAGATGGTTTTCTCTTTTGTATTTGGTCTGGGTCCCCAGCCCATGGTATTGATCCTCCCACAGTTATGGTGGATCTTCCCTCGTCAATTAATCTCTGGAAATACTCTCATTAGCACATCTACAGTCTCCTGGATGGTGATAACTCCAGTCAGGGTACCAATGAAGATTCACAGCACACATAGTGCAGAGCTGTTCTGCCCTCATGCCCTGTTTTCATGAAGATATTTCTACTGCAAGGAGGACAGCAGCGGGTCAGATCAAGATGTTTCAGAGGGAACATAACAGCAGCTGGACTAGAAGCCATTCTTGTGATAATTCTGGTAAAAATATATGGCTGCTTCTGCCCTTGTCCTAAGAACCTGCCTGAGGCTAAATTTAAAAGTAATGGATTGATTTCCTTGATGGAAAAGATGTCAAGACAGTCTAATATTGACTCTGTGATATAATTATCAATAAATAGTTTTTGTGCATTCAATAATGAAAAAGAACAAGTGGGAAAGAAATTTTTTAAAAGTGTACAGTTTGAAAAGAAAAAGTACCCAGAAACTTAATGTTGTAGCCAAGGCTTGTACAGAAAGAGATAAGGAGATAAGTTGAGGCCTCTAGCACTGGAACACAGGGAAGCTGGCTTCAAGGAGTGACCCGCTTGGCCAAGCCAACTGTGAGAAGGCTGAGGGATTGTCTGCTCCTGCAAATGTGAGTTAAGCCACGGAAACTCTAAAGCTGGCAGCTATACTTGACAGTACTGTCCACACAGTGCTGGCATTGAAGTCATGGAGTACACATGAATAAAGGGGTATGGGAAAGCCCCGAGAGAGGGGGATGCATAAAGCTGTGACAGTGAAGCCTGGGTGTTAGTGGAGACCTAGATGTCGGAGATGCCAGAGCCATAGGGTATCTACCAAGAAGAACTGCACACAGGTGAGTAGGAAAAAGTATATTACAGACAAAAACTCTGGAAGGGGAGAATCAGCTAAGCATCTTGACACTGCATACAGAGCCAGAGAATTTGGTGTTTGCCTTGCTGGGTTTCAGTCTTGCTTTGGTCCAGTAGTTTCTCAATGGAATATAATATACATTTTATGCTGTTATATGTTGGAAGTATGTCATTTACTTTTTTATTTTACAAGAGGTAACAATTAGAAGTTGCCTTGAGTCTCAGAAGAGGCTTTGGACTTTTAAACAATATTGAGATGGAAAGACCATGGGAACTTTTGAACTTAGCTAATGCAGTTTGCCTTATGCTATACTCACAAGCCAGGCAGGGCCAGTCAGCAGAACTGTGAGGTTTCAATGAGATGCCCCCCTAGGCATTTAAATACTTGGTTCCCAGTTGGTGGCCCTGTTTGGGAGAGGCTTAGGTGTAGTCTTGCTAGAAGGAGAAATCACAGAGGCATTCTGGTCTTGAAATTTTAAAAGCTCCAACCAGTTTCCTTTCTCTGCCTTGTGCTTGTTGTTCAAGATGTTGAGTTCTTGTGGGTGTAGTGGTGCATGTCTTTAATTCTAGCACTTAGAGGCAGAGGCAGAGGCAGAGGCAGAGGCAGAGGCAGAGGCAGAGGCAGAGGCAGGTGGATCTCTATTAGGCCAGCCTGGTCTACATAGTGAGTTCCAGGCCAGCAAGTGTACACAGAGACTATGACGAGAGAGAGAGAGAGAGAGAGAGAGAGAGAGAGAGAGAGAGAGAGAGAGAACATTGGTAAGAATGGGATATTGAAATACCCATATCACTATGAGAGAGAAAGAAAAGCAGAAAGAGAGAGAAAGAAAAGAAGAAATGAGCTCTAGCTAGCTGTTCCAGTCACCAAGCTTGCCTGCTGCCTTCTCCTATCTAGTGGAAGGAAAGAACTAACTCTGACCTCTGACCTCTGACCTCTGACCTCCATGTGTGTGCTGTGGTACATGCATGTCTCGCCACAAAAGTAAATAAATTACATTTTTAAAAAACGAAAGTTATTTTGATTTTTTTACATTTGTTGTGACTTGCTTTGAATATGGAACATGTTCTATTTTGGAGGAAGTTTTAGGGCTGCTGATAAGAATGTAGCTTCTGCCCTGCTTAGATGAAATGTTCTGTAGATGTCTGTTAGGTTCATTTGATCTATTATGACATATAATTCCAATATTCCTGCTTATTTAGTTTTTGTAGGGATAGCCTGTACATTGGTAAGAATGGGATATTGAAATACCCATATCACTATGTGGTGACTTATTTTTTACTTTATAACTAGTAGTACTTGTTTATGAAATCGGGAACACTTGTGTTATATGTATAT
Organism: Mus minutoides; assembly: GCA_902729485.2. Lineage (NCBI taxonomy): Eukaryota > Metazoa > Chordata > Mammalia > Rodentia > Muridae > Mus > Mus minutoides. The sequence goes on along the minus strand of LR754600.1, from coordinate 12,135 downwards.
GTTTAAAGATTTATTTTTATTTTATGTGTGTGAGTGTTTGCCTACATCTGTACATCACATGCATGTCTAGCATCTATAGAGGCCAGAAGAGGCCCTCATACTGTAGTCATGGCCAGTTGTGAGCCACCATGTGGGGGCTGGAAACTAAACACAGGCAGGTCTTCTACAAGAGCATTTTTTTTTAACCCGGGTAGGGCACATACACTGTCCTCAACTGCTACAAATTATGTAGTTAAGTTTCCCACACTTGGGAAAATTGAAGGGATCAGTACCTGCAAGCGCAATGGATAAGTCTTGCCCTGGGAAAACCATCTTGATAATCATAGTATCTTCACTGTCAGGTAAGTATAAAAGGAACACCCCATAAACACACAAGACAGGGTTTCCCTGACCTTGACTGTTCTAGAACTAGCTCTAAAGACCAGGCTGGCCTTGAACTCACAGAGATCTGCCTGTCTCTGCCTCTGCCTGCCTCCCCAGTGCTGGGATTAATGGTGTACACCACCACTTGGCCTACAGAAGTACTTTTTTAAAAAATTTATTTATTTATTTATTATATTTACGTACACTGTAGCTGTCTTCAGACACACCAGAAGAGGGTGACAGATCTCATTATGGATGGTTGTGAGCCACCATGTGGTTGCTGGGATTTGAACTCAGGACCTTCAGAAGAGCAGTCGGGTGCTCTTAACCGATGAGCCATCTCACCAGCCCCAGAAGTACTTTTAATTACTGATCCATCTCTAAGTCTCCAGGTGTGTATCTTTAGACAAGAAATGTCTTTTTGATGGGTTATTTCCCTTGTCCATATGAAGTGGCCCTTTTATCTCTTCTGACTAATTGTAATTTGAAGTTATGCTTTATCAAATGTTAGAGTAGTGCTCTTTTCCTGGGCTTATTTGTTAGAATACTTCTGTCTATGCTTTCACCATAAGGTTCTGTCTACCTTCAGTGTTTTCCTTGGAGACAGAAAAAGATGCATGCAATATTCAAATCCAATCAGCTAGTTACGTACTACTCGCTATGAACTGAATATTTATATATACCTCCAACATTTCTTATAAAAGCCTAAACTCACAATATGGTAGCATTAGGAAGTGAGTCTTTAGGAGGTAATTTGGTTGTGAAGGTGAAGCCCTCAAGAATGGGATGAGGTGTGCTTATAGAAGAGCCACAGCCAGATGTCTTGAACACAAGGAAACTCTATGAGAATGTCAGTGACAAAGCTAAGAAGTAAGACCCTCAATTGACAATAGATCTTCCAATCTTTTTCTTTTTAAAGACAGGGTCTCACTGTGGAGCTCTGGTTGGCTGGAGTTTGCCATGTAGACCAGGTTAACCTCAAATTCATAGAGATCCTTCTTCTTCTTCTTCTTCTTCTTCTTCTTCTTCTTCTTCTTCTTCTTCTTCTTCTTCTTCTTCCTCTTCCTCTTCCTCTTCCTCTTCCTCTTCCTCTTCCTCTTCCTCTTCCTCTTCCTCTTCTTCTTCTTCTTCTTCTTCTTCTTCTTCTTCTTCTTCTTCTTCTTCTTCTGTTCTTGGATTAAAGGCATTTGTCACCATGCCTAGCCCTAAGGTCTTGATCTTAGACTCTATAACAGTAGTTCTCAATTTTCCTACACATTGAATCCTGTTAATACAGTTCCTTATGTTATGGAGAGCCCCCAGCCATAAAAAATTACTTTTGTTGCTACTTCATAACTGTGATTTTGCTATTATTCAGAATAATAATGTAAATATTTGTTTTCTGATGGCCTTGGGCCACCTTTGTGAAAGAGTTGTTCATCCTCAAAGGGGACATGACCCACAGGTTAAGAACCACTACACTGTGGAATTCTAAAACTGTGTTACAAAGTCATAATTTAAGCCATCAGTCATGCTATTTTTGTTATAAATGGAATGAAGGACACACTAACCAAGTTCTCAGCACAAAGGAGATGTATTTGCTCCCGAGGGACAAAGGGTAGGTAGAATAAGAGACAACAACAGGACAAGGAGGAAAAGGGGAAGGGATATTTACCACGAGGGACAAATAACTGCCTCTGTGTAAAGAGGAGACAGACTCATAGGCAAATGGGCACTTACAAAAGGAAAAGGGAAATCCTGTGTTAGGATAAGGTGTTAAATTTTTATTAGGTATGTTAATTAGGTGAACCAAAGGGGCTTTTGATTGATAGACTTCAATACTTTGACAGCTGAACTTTGGTGGTCAGCTTCAGGAGGAAGTGGCCAAAGAAGTAGCTTTAGGAATGTAATTTAATGGTTTTTAGCAAAGGGAGATGTAAAGGTCACTTTTATTTTCTTAGATGATGGTTTAAGATGAGAGCTATACCCAAGCTGTGCAAATACAGAGCTTGGGCTGAGCCCAGAGCATTTCCTTCTCTGTTATCACTATTGCTAGGTTGAGGCCTGAAAGCTTCTAGCCTCCATACAATCTAATCTTCCAAGCTGACTGGCTTCTCTTGGCTTCTGCCTGAATTGCTCTGCTTGGCCTCATACTAAATTTGACAATATGTTCTAATCTTCTGGCTCCTTTATCATTCTCTGGCTTGTTGTCTTCACCTGTGTCTAACTTGTTCTCCCTGCAATCTGTCTCTGTAAAACTTCTACACACAGACACACAGACACACAGACACACAGACACACACACACCCGCCTCCACTAAAGTAGCCTCTCTTGTGCTGTTCTTGTATGAGTTGGGCATATCTGATCTCTGACTCATTCTGTCAAATCTTTCTCTGATTCATCACTTTGTATACCCCTCAATTAGACATTATTTTCAAACATGGCTACTTCTTTCTACAAACTAACCTTACCTTCATTGTCAGGGAGCAAAGGTGTGTACTACAGTCATGTATGCATTCCAGCCAGATCATATCAACCTAGAAGGTCTTTGGATGTGATACCTTGCTAGATAAAAATTGCTAAATTAATACCTTGCTAAATTAAAATTTCCTCTACAAGAAAAAGGGTAAATGGTAAAACCTGTCAACATGTTTGCCATGCTTGGGCGTGCTAAAGACCATCAATACCCTCTTGAACTAACATACTTTAAAGTATTATTTACCTACAACTCAAATAAACTCCACCTGGTATTAAGAAAGATCAAAGAACCATTACACATGACCCACCACCCAGTAGTTTTGATTGAGGAATTGAGGTTATTAATATTTAGAGTTATTATTGAAAAAAGTGATTTAATTCCTGTGATTTTGTAGTGTTTTATGTTTTCTAATTCCTCTTTTACACAGTAACTATCCTAATGCCATTTATTTTTTTCTGTATCCTCTTGGATGTGTTTTTTATTCTCTTCAGTCTGCCATATTCCTTCTAGTAGCCTCAATAGACTTGTCTTAGTTGTCATTAATCCTTTCTTAAAGAGTTTTTTTTCTGTGTTTATGTGTTTTTCCTGCATGTATGTCTGTGCATCACATTAATGCCTGGTGTCCTTGGGGATTAGAAGAGGACATCAGATCCCCTGAAACTGGAGTTACAGATTGTTGTGAGCTGCCATGTGGATGCTGGGAATATAACCTGACCTCTGTTAAGCACAGTAAGAACTTAACTGCTGAACTGTCCTTCAGTTCCTCAGCTGTGCCCTTGGAATTCATTTAGGAGATTGTTCAGTCATCTTTGAATCCATTCAGAAGTTTGTATCCTTTTTTGAAATCTTTGGACATACCTATAATCATGGTTTAAAAATCTTTATCTAAGGGCCGGGCGTGGTGGCGCACGCCTTTAATCCCAGCACTCGGGAGGCAGAGGCAGGCGAATTTCTGAGTTCGAGGCCAGCCTGGTCTACAAAGTGAGTTCCAGGACAGCCAGGGCTATACAGAGAAACCCTGTCTCGAAAAACCAAAAAAAAAAAAAAAAATCTTTATCTATGTGAGTCCAGGATTTTTTTTTTTATGTTTTAAGATTTATTTATTTATTATTTGTACTTACAAAGAGGGGTCAGATCTTGTTACGGATGGTTGTGAGCCACCATGTGGTTGCTGGGATTTGAACTCAGGACCTTTGGAAGAGAAGTCGGTGCTCTTAACCGCTGAGCCATCTCTCCAGCCCCGAGTCCATGATTTTATTTAAGTTCCTCATTGAGAAACCTTTTGATGGGTCTGGTAATTTTGGGAAGAGACGTCCCGCCTCATTGTTTGTGTTTTTGCCTGGGGGCATCTGCATCTGGAACTAGTTATTTGGGTGGGTCTTTTTGGCTCAGCGAGGTGAGTTAGATATTGGGCTGATGTGTGGTATCCCTCAGCTTAGCTGGGCTCATCTGGTCATGGTTCTTGTAGAGGGGTTCTCATCCCACTCATGAAGGCATCACTCCCAATGCCACATTTCCAAATACCATCTTGTAGGTTCAGGCTCTGAGTATTAATTCTGGGGGAACACTAACAGTCAGTTCATAGCATATAGCATGTATTCTTTCCCCAATGCAGGGCTACTGCATTCAGAGCAATGCTTTGGGGTTTCATCTTAACTCTTGTATCAATAGTTTATTTTTAATCCTGCGGAGTAGTCTCTCCTCTTACTGTATCATCAATCATGCAACTGACCAACAGACTCTTTTCTTTTGGTATTGGGTGATGATCAATAGAACTTCTCTTTAAATATATATGAAGAGACCCCCCCGTGTGGGGAGACCCTTACCCAGTCTCCGGAGAGCACGTCCCCCAGGAAGACACCAGAGCCGAACTTGATGCAAACAGCAGGAGGTTTATTCTAAGCTAGCAAGCTAGGGTGAGACTCATATTCCACACAGGGATAGAGGAGTCTGACCCCGATTCTAATTTTCTTAGCATTTTTAAGGGCTAAAACCACAAGT
>LR754601.1:0-33455 GCA_902729485.2 Mus minutoides | reverse complement strand
TTTTTTTTTTGTTTTTACCTTCTGCAAGATTAGCACCATGTCATACGGAAATTCACCTTCTACCAAATCCTACAAGAGGACATTGATTTCTCTCCCCCTTTAGTTATATTTGGGTGGCATTTACACTGTCCCATGTTTCTTTTGACAATCGGTAATTTGTCATAGATGCCTCCGAGCCTGGAGATTAGGTATGCCACTGAGCTGCCCCGTTGCTGGACATTGTCCAGACGATTCTCTCATGTATGGGACTCATGGAACTTCTGAGGACTCGGGAAAGAGAAAGGAAATTTCATCTGGCGCTGGTTTCAGCCAAGCATTTTAATCAAACCCAGGCAGATTAAATCCGTTCTGAGAGAGGAGGGTGCCAATTTAGCTGTTACCAGATCGATGAAACGAGTCAGGTTTTGAAAGGTTGTGAGGCTCCGATCAGAGAGCAGGTAATTGGGTAACTGTCTATGAGCCGGACAAGCCAGATACTTATTGATCAAGAAAGGAAAAAGTCCGACTTGATTAACCTTCTAGGTGTCAATAAACCAAGGGCTGGTTTTAAATGTAATTTCACTTCTGTTCTTCAAGAAGAGGCCAGAAATAGCCCAAGGGAGGGCTGTGGATAAAGTAAGTTTTTCTAAACCAGGGTCTTTCTTACCCTGCTGCTCAGAAAAAGTTATCTGGGAAAGAGCAGAATTTTCATGGGGGGGGGGGAGTTTTCTCCTGAAAGCGAGTGTGTGCAGACAGAGACACTGATCTCTTGTCCAGAAGCCCCTCACACAGCTCTGTCTCTCTTTGTAGGGGCTGCAGTGCCAGGTCACCAGCCCCAGGCCTGTTCCCTTTCGGGTGCAGCTAGGGATTTTACTCTGTTGTCCAGAGACAAATTACACAATGCAAGATAAGGCTGCCTATAGCAAAGGCCCCGGCTGGGTGCCTCTGGGTTAGAAGTCACACGTGTGTATTTTTATTTATCCAGTCTACATGTTTATCCCTACGATACAGCATCTCCCCACGTAGCCCTGGCTATCCTGGAACTCACTCTGCAGACCAGGCTAGCCTCAAACTCAGAAATGAAATCGGCCCGCCTCTGCCTCCTGAGTGCTGGGATTAAAGGTGTGTACCTCCACACTTGGCTCAATCTGAATATTTCAATTAATTTACAAAATAAATGTTCACCGTAGGCGTTTCGTACATCTTTCATTCGATGACTTTTACCTGGGCACGCCTCCCAGTCCTCCCTGTTCTTCCCTGCTTACGCCTTGCCCTATTGTCTTTCCTGCCACCTCCCGTAAAGGCTCTATTCTAGTCTCTTACTGGGAAGATGAATATTCTAGCATTCCTAGTTGCTCTAATAAAATAATTGGAAATGGACTCAGAAGGAAGCATGAGGACAATTTTATTATCGCTCGAGAGAAAAATCAGCACAGGTTAGATGAAAATCCCAGCAGCTGCCAAAAGCAGTGGAGAACAAGGTCACGCTTTCTAAGTTAGGAGTGGAAACAGACATCTTAAGAAGGAGGGGAAAGCAGGGCTACCACAACCCACTGCTGTTCGCAGACCCACAAAAAAGCCGCCTTCCAGCCCCAAGGCTGGCGAGCCATTTTTGTGAGCAAACCACCTTTCCTGGGAAAGTGTGGCTTCCACCCCTCAGGCAAGAAGCTAGACGCTTCTCTCTACAGCAAATGGAGACCGCCACGGCGAACCACAACCGGATACAACGCAGAGATCGGATCATGGGGAGCCCAGCCCCAGCGACTACATCTGTATCACAGCTCTGCATCTGGGACTTAGGGAACATTGAGGGAGAGAGGATGGGGAAAACCAGAGCCGGGGTGCCAAGAAGTCTGCGTGAAATTGTCTTTCATAGAAACGGCCGCACAGACAAGCCTGGAACAATGGCAGTCTCACTGGGCAAGCTAACAGGGATGGAGGTGACAAGCCAGGTCTTACCCTGAGAGGAGGTGCATAGTGACTATGGAAAAGGATAATTAGAGCCTCCCAGGGACAGGCTCTCCTAGTAGTTGTCCAGTGCAGAGTAGTCATCCTTGAAACCATCTGCATGCAAACAACAAAAATGGACCCAACAGGTTGTGTGTGTGCATATATACATAGGTATATGTGTGTGTATAATATACATGTAAATGTATATGTATGTATAGATGTATACATGCATATGTTGATATGTATGTGCATATGTTTATATGTATGTATATGTGTATATATACATGCATGCATATATACATATACATGCATACATGTATATACATATTTGTGCATATATATTCATACTCAAATAAGCATATATATATATATATATATATATATATATATATATATATATATGCGTGTAACAATAATCAGTGGGAAGGAGCATGGGAGTGGGTTGAGGTAGGGGGAAGTGATATAATTCTATTTCAATTAGAGATACTTTTTTTTTTTTTTTTTAAGAGAAAGGTAGCAGTACTTCTAGGAATAGCAGTGGGTTGTGGAGCTGAGGAGAGGCCAGAAGCATCAACTATAGAGTATATGTTCTTCTGCAGCCACCCATGCCCTCTTTCTGTTTGTACTTAAAGGACTTTTTGTTAGATGACACCAGGATAAGAAAGGGCTTGCAGCTTCCTCTGCAGACTGGCACTGTTTGGGTTAATCTTGATTGGCTTTCCTCTGTCCCTACTCTGCTGTCATGATCTTGTGGGTCCTGTCAAGTTTCCTGGTCTGTGTCCACATCCGCTCCCTCTGAGACACAGGTATGTATCAGCTAGTGGCCAAGGATGGCACGTGGGAGAGAATGCATGCATGCGTCTTTCTGAGCCTGGCTTACCTCGCTTTCTGGAATCTTTTTTCAGTTCAAAATTTTTTCTGCAAATTTTATAATTCATATTTCTTGGTAACCGAATGGAACTCCATTCTGTATACATATATGCCATATGTTTATTATCTGTTGATTTGGTGATGGGCATCCAAGCCGGTTTCTTTTTTGCTATTGTGGGAAGAGAAGCAATAAACACAGGTGTGTCAGCATCATGGACAGGCACATACTCTCAGGTTTCTATTAAACAGCAGGGAGAGAGTGTCCTTTGCTGTAAAATGTAGGTGAGAACACTGACCCTGGGCATTGATGTGGGCTACAGTCTAAGGCCTTCTGCGTTGGAAGGGAGCCCAGGAGGTTTGTAGTGGGAGAAGCAGGAGAAACTCGTCCTCATTTCTGCTTCTTCTGCAGCAGGATTCTGGCCCTGACTTGGCAAAGAATCAACTCTCAGCAGGGAGGGGGTGCTACAGATGCCCTGTGGGTACCATAATGTGTTTGAGGTGGACGCAGACCTCCCGAGCACTGCGGGGACCAAGCCCACACTGAGCCGCTCGTATCTGAAAATGCAGAACACCAAACCCCTTTAGGCGTCGGTGAGTCTTATCTCATTACAATAAAACAAGAGCAGAGGCAGCTTCAAGTCTGAGACAACCTATAGCAGTGCCATTGTGATCAGGAGTTTCAGATAAAGGAAATGGGAAGTAAGTCAAGAGGATAATGGGGGGCTTAAGGAGGCTGGGCTTTGTGAGTTTAATGCAGCATAAGAAAACATATTGCATGTTTGATATTTGGTTCTGTAAACAGTCCCCTTGTTTCAGTGGAGAAAGCCTATAAAAACGGTCAGGTCGATAGGTTTGTCAGCCACAAGTCAACAGCTGCGCTGTATTGTCTGAGTTGAAGGAGAGAATCTGGTGCTAGCTCTTTAATCTGGTTGCTTTTTTTTTTTTTTACACGGTTTTCACACACACACACACACACACACACACACACACACACACACACACTTAAGATGGTTCTCTTAAAATGTATGTCCCGTGCTTCTAGAATAAGTAATATGCCAAGAGGATGTGGTATTATGGGGCATACCACTAATAGGGAATCTGATGTTTTTATGAAGAAAACAGGATTTTTTCCATCATAGTCCTGTGGGCTCAAGGGCCTGTGCTGGACAGTGGCTTTCTTCCTGACTGAGGCCCCAAGCGGCACAGGGAATGGAGTGCGTGCATCTCCTTATTCTCTGCCATGAAGTCTTACCTTGACAACTCTTCTAGTCCTAAATTCTTCCCAGAGGCCTCACCTCTCAGCACCACCCAGTCAAGTGTCCACTCTCTTAATATCTCACAGTGGGGATTAGCTTTCACCCTAGGAAGCCTTGGAGACCCGCTGGAGCCAGATGCAAGCGGCAACAGCAGTTCAGTGCTTTCTGCCTGGCATCTTTGTTCCCATTTTATTTTAACCTGAGATGTAGAGACTTGACCAACACTTTGAGATACCCTCTCAAAGGTGTCTGCCTTTGCCAGGGTGCAAACCAGCACAGCTGTGTTACAGAGAAAACCCTTGGGGATAGCAGCTACGCCCTTAGCTCTGCATACCATGGACATCCCCAAATTCACCTCAGCCCCAGTGGAAGATACAGAAATAGAGCTAAATTGTGACAGGCCACACAACACAGTCTGTGCCTTTTGGAGTGAGCTGCTCACTGTGAATCTCCTTGCACTGTGGTGAGCCTGCCTGTAGCTCCTGACACCGGTATTAAGGCTTCCTAAGGATTTTCTCTCTGTGGATCTAGCCTGCACAGAAGAAGGCTACTGAGTGCCCACACTAACACGTCCTTTTGACATATTACTTATTCTAAAAGCACAGGGCATGTGTTTTAAGAGATCCATTCTAAGTTTGTGCATGTATGAAAACCGTGTAAAAAGCAATCAGATTAAAGCTAGTATGCACAAGAGCATGTATTCTAAGTATCAGTTCTGATTTCTACCCCTCTCCTGGATGAAGCATTTCAGCTTCTGGTTATATACCCCACCCCACACAGAAGAGACTCAGGGATTTCTGGTATCCGTTATCATTAGGCAATGGGCTATGTTAGTAGTGCCTTTGAGACTGGTGACCTCTGGGTGTCGGGTATTATAAACAGAGAGCAGCCACAGGCAGAGGAAAGCTCCACTGTCCATCTGTGTAGACCAGGGACATTCAGCCCTCTCATCTCTGGCCAACCCTTAGGTCGGGGCTCAGAACCAACAGCTCTGTCTAAGAGGTATCAGGAAGCTGTGTCTGGCCACTGGAATATGAACGAATGGGTAACTGACTACACGGGAGGGATGTAGTCACTCATGTCTGTGGGGTTCACTAGGGCAAAGTAGGAGCCTGTCCGGACAGTAGTGAATTCAGGAAGGCATGATTTGGGAGGAAGTCACCCTCTGCAAGAGGAAGACACAAAAGCCAGATGTCCTGACTCAGCAGCTACCTCTTTGCTGCCAGGCCACCCCAGCAAGACAGAGGACAGAATCCAAACCACTGTGTCCCTTCTTGGGGAGCAGTTTGACAAACTTTGTCACCAAGCTAGGTGCCAATACCAGTGGTGCTTGTAGGAAGGACATGACCAACACACATTGTGTGTCTCAAGCTACCCATAAGCTGCAGCTCACTCTGAGCCAGACTCTCTCCCAGGTGGCACTTGCCTACAGATGACATAGGACACAAGTTTCTCTGTGTCCTTTCCATTCTCCTATCGAATGACGTCAGCAACCTCTGAGCGCAGCGCCCTTGAACATGCTACCAAGCAGTGTCCCTTAGTTGGGGGAATGACATTTCCTACTCACGAAGAGGAGATGGCTCGCAGGAGAAGCATTTAAAAGTATTTGGGAGGCAGAAAATTCTAGATGCTTTCTTTCTTTTTTAAAAATTAGATATCTTCTTCATTTACTTTTCAAATGCTATCCCCAAAGTCCCCTATACCCTCCCCCCGCCCTGCTCCCCTACCCACCCACTCCCACTTCTTGGCCCTGGCATTCCCCTGTACTGGGGCATATAAAGTTTGCTAGACCAAGGGGCCTCTCTTCTCAATAATGGCCGACTAGGCCATCTTCTAATACATATGCAGCTAGAGACACGAGCTCTGGGGGTTCTGATTAGTTCATATTGTTGTTCCACCTATAGGGTTGCAGACCCCTTCGGTACTTGGGTACCCTCTCTAGATCCTACCTGGGAGACCCTGTGTTCCATCCTAGAGATGACTGTGAGCATCCACTTCTGTATTTGCCAGGCACTGGCATAGCCTCACAGAAGCCACCAAACGCAGACATTACTGCATAGGCCAGCAAGATTTTGCTGAAAGGACCCTGATATAGCTGTCTCCAGGTGCTTTCTTATAATTTCAGTAATACAATTAAAGACCCTTCTCAAGGCCATAGGCCTTTGGAACTGATGTGGAAAGGCTTTGGCTTTGGAAACAGCGTATCCCTGCTCAGGTCTGTCTATGTCTACTGCTGATTGATGATATAACCCAAAGACTTAATAACATACTTAAATGTTTGGGCTGCAGTTTCTCCTTCAGCAAAATGGGCAGAGTGAGCCCATCTGTCACAGGTTTCACCAACTACAGTTAAAGATGATATAATATGTCAGATGATACCAGGTGGGCAGGCACTGTTTCTAAGCACCCTGTGGTCTACCTCACTCAATCTTCCCATTGGTCCTAGGTAGCTGTGCGCCCTCCTTTATAGGATTGAAAGGCAAGGTTAAGTGACAGACTTGCCCAGTGCTGCATAGCTGGCCAGAAATGAAGAAAGCAGTTGTCCCCACGTGTGTTCCTGAAGGATGAGTCAATGTGATAACCATACAGAAGAAAACACTCTCTTTCTTATGTTTAGAAATTAGACAGTCCGATACCAGGCGTGAATGCTGAGTGCCAGGTTGTGTTGGGCGGAAGTCCTTGGCCCCAGGGAGAGACAGAGCAAGGCCAGGTCCCGGTGTGGGTTGGGGTGGGAAAAGCAGGCAGCCTTGGGGTAGGGGCGGGGGTGTTTGAGGAGCTGCCTCATGGCAAATAGGGTGCGCTCAGGCCTTCAGTCCTTTCCTTTGGCTGGCTGGGAAGGGAATCTTTCATCCTAACAGGCCATTGGCTCTGATTGATGAAGAGAGTAGCCTCCGTTAGGAGAAGCTGACAAAGGCAATTTACCAAAGGGTGCGCACAGGAGGAATTGAGCCGTGCGTGCGGCTGACAAGGCAGATGGCGGCTGGTTGCAGTCCCCGGGCCACTGCCGAGCGCCAGACACTTGTCAGCTCGCGGTGTAAATGTAGCAGCTGCGGTTGTTATACTTTTCAGCTGGGACCGAGATTGATGGTGAGCTGTGTGGAGGCCATCTATCACACAGGGAGCAAGATGGAAATCTCCTACTGGATCCTGCCAACAGGAGTCAGGAGGTGGGGTATACTACTCAGTGCTCGGACCCTGAGACGTCCTTGGGTTGTACTGAGTGGGTCTGTACCCAGGATCCCCTGCTGCTTTCCAGGAGACTAGGAAATGCTAAAGAGACCCACTCACCCTTGCCAATAGACCTCCTGGAAGCATTATCTGTCCTTCCTTCCCAACACCGGTATGGACCTGTATATGACCCAACAAATTAAAAAAGCCCATGGTCTTTTCCATATCCCCGTGCAGCCATGGTTTCCAACCCTGCTGCCGGGGGCTGCAGAGGCCATCAGTCAGGGAGCCCGAGGTCTGGAGGCCACCAGGCCAGCTGAACTTCCCTCAGTCCTCATGTCCTCTCAGCCAGCCGACTCAAGACTCTCCAGAAGTATCTTTTCTACAGGGAGTCAGTGAATGTTTTTTTGTAATGTGGCATGATGTAGCTGGAGGGGGTGCATTAGGCGGACCCAGGCTGAGACACCTCCCTCCTTTAGAGGTACCAGCCATATGGCGGGTCTACTATAAAGTGAAGTTTATTTGGGGATATGAGAAGAGGGGTCTGAAGGGAGTAGAGGCAGAGACAGAGGGGACAGAGAGGGACACAGACACACACACACACACACACACACACACACACAAAGAGAGAGAGAGAGAGAGAGAGAGAGAGAGAGAGAGAGAGAGAGAGAGAGAAGGGAAGAGGCCTGCCATAGCAGCCAGCGTCCTACCTAGCTGTTGCTAGGTAACTTTTGGGCGAAGCCTGGAAGAAATCCAGTGTTGTGGGAAGCCATGCCCCTTTCCAGGTGCCACGCCCCCTGCTAGTTCTGCTTAGTTCTGCTTCATTAGAGATATTCTAGCCATGACTCATGAAATAAAGGTTATTGCTTCCCGATTCATAGTTTGAGAAACATTTTCTTAACAATCTTTGAGTTCTAGTCTCCTGTATCTAACTCCAGTGCCACATCCCTGACCCAGGAGCTGGCCATCTCCTCTTTCCTGTTTGAAGCCACAACCCCCTCTCTTTCCTGTCCGTCTCACGAGGCATCAGAAAGTCTTCATGCAACTCCAAAAGCTTAGTATGTAGGAAGGAGGATTGGAGTGACTAGGTCACATGGTACTGGCTCACATGCCTCCCGAGCCTTAAGAGTTCAGGGCACACTCCTGTATGTAGATCAAGTCCGGGACTTAATGAGGAGGCCGGGAACACCAAGCCCCTGGCTGTAGAATGCTAGCTTCCGCGGCTTCCGTAGAACAGCCCTTCACCAGGACTTACCCAGAAGACAGCTAAGCACACTGACTTCTCTCGCCATCATCGGCCAGGACTGCCTGATAGGACTTTGGAGCCTGGCATCCTGGCTTCAGGGTGGCTGACCCTGCAAAACCGTCTGTGCCTTAGTACTCCTGGACACCAGCCAAGCTCAACCCAGGCCCTGGCCAACACTGCCTTCTTCTTGGCGGTTTCCCTCCCGGTCGTCATCCTTAACTGCCCTTCTCTTGCAAGCACTCTCCAATTAGTTAATTTCTCAAGTCAACCTCCTTGAGTTCTGCCTCCAGGTCTCTAGAATCCTGGCAGTTACATCTCTGGAAAGTACAGAGGTGGCTGTCCTCTGAGGGCAGGCACGTAGATAGGGGTCCCTGCCACTGAAGTAGCCTTCTTGGGAATCAGTGTGGATATTTACATTCCTGAGTGATAGAGACCAAGGAGTTGCCCTTACCCCAGAGGTGGTGCTGGCATGGTCTTTGTTGTGGGCAGGTAACAGATGGTACAGCTTAATGTTGGACCTCTGGGCTTCTTTGTTAGTGGCCAAGTGGTCCTAGTGTCCTTGGTACTGCGATGGGATAGTCTACCCACAACAGTACTGTTTGAGCTAATTAGCTGAAAACACTGTGAATCCCTCAAACAGACGGCTGATTTATATTATCAGATAGAAGGTCAAGGCACCCTCACTGATTCCTGTATCTAAGATGGTTCCACCAAACCATCCAGGGCCTTCTAAATGAGTAGCCGTGGCATCTACTGGAGCAAGGACCTGATAATAAAATTATAAGAATATCTTAAACATTCCCCTCCTATCCATCTTCTAAGAGCCCCACAGCTATTCACAAGATTAACTACACTGGGAGAGGGTCATGCCCAGCCACTTAGAGAATTACTGGTCCTTGGCTCCCAGAATGGCACTGTAGACTGTGGATCAGAATGTGGCCATTGGCTGAAAATGATGATTTCGCATAATTTCCTGTTTTGGTTCACATCCATCTCGCAAAGTGTATGATAGCTCCATCCTGTTTCCCAGGGTCAAGTTGTATGGTGAGAATAGATGAAATTAGCCAAAATGATTGCATTGATCTGTCTGGTCAAGCAAGCTTTATTTTTCAGATGCGACTAGAAAAAAAAAGTCCCCAGAATGGTCCCCATGTCACCAAGGATAAAAAAAAAAAGCCGAGCATGGAGATACATATGGAGATACATGCCTGTAAAAGCAGCTGGAATAGAAGACTGTGAGTTTGAGACTGTGGGCTTGAAACATCAAAATTAAATAAACAGCTAGTGAAAGCAGCGATCTGTAAACACTAGCCACCCGCAGCATCACCTTACTCTGTGTGATCACAGTTGCTGGCTTTAGGCTCATCGCCTAGAAGACGCTCCGAGCTGCAGAGGGTAGAAACTGTGTTTTTGGAAAGCCCTCCAGTTCTCAGTTCCAGGTGCCCATTGTTCTCACAGATGTGTCTGGCAGCCAGGCAGATGTGCGTGTGTGTGTGTGTGTGTGTGTGTGTGTGTGTGTGTGTGTGTGTGTGTGTGGTGTGTATGCATCTGTGTGTGCATGTGTGTGTGTGTGCATGTGTGGTGTGTGTGAATGTGTGTGCACATGTAACTGTGTGCATGTGTGTCTCTCTGTGTTTTTGTTGCCCTGGTTTTGCTGTTTGTCAGTCCTTAGCAGAGAGTTTGCCAAGTATTTCACCCCTGATTAGATTTCCAACAAGAGTAGGGCTGAGGACTCCTCTCCTTAATCGACATCATTATCGTGGGACACTCTATTCCGTACTTGCCTTCTGCTTGAAGACTGATTATGGAGCCTGCAATGAATTGTGGCATAATCTTCACTAATGCATAATTAATACGTGCTGATTCAATTAGTCAGAACGCCCCACATACAGTTTTTCTTGCTAAAAAATTTACATTTATATTAGAAAATTTATAAGGCTTCGAGAAGGGAATAAACCCCCCCCCCCCCCAGAGATCTGGCAACCCTCCTCACGTCCTTTCCTGTTTCCCAGTGTGCTATCTCTAGGTTCGTGGAGTCTTTCAGCACTAAAGTGTGGCAGGAATGGAGGCAGGGGAGTACCTGCCTTCAGTGGCTTGCCAGGAGATATCCTCCCTCAAGGCAGAAATCATCTGGACACCCTTGTATGAGCCCACACTCCAGTGGCTCTCAGGTCATGCCTCCTGTCGTCCTCGGGTGTCTCTTCAGTGTAGTGTTTCTTCTTTCACACACAGGCTACTCATATCTGCAGGTGCCAGGCTTTCAAATCCATCCATCCTTTCTTTCTTTCTTCCTTCCTTCCTTTCTTTCTTTCTTTCTTTCTGATTTTTTTCGAGACAGGGTTTCTCTGTGTAGCCCTGGCTGTCCTGGAACTCACTCTGTAGACCAGGCTGGCCTTGAACTCAGAAATCTGCCTGCCTCTGCCTCCAGAGTGCTGGGAATAAAGGCGTGCGCCACCACACTCAGCTCTCAAATCCATCTTTTAAAATCTAAGTTAGTCTCTGTCTCTCTCTGTCTCTGTCTCTCTCTGTCTCTGTCTCTGTCTTCCTCCTTCTTTGATAATTTCATGCATGTATGTAATACATTCTGTTTCTCTCCCCCAAGCCCCATCTTCTTACTCCCCTCCCACTACCAATTTCTCCTTCTGCCCACCTGCACCTCTTCCAGATTCACGACATTTTGTTTCTATTTTGTGACTCATTTAGTTCAATCAGGCCGGTAAGTGTAACCATTAGATCAGAAGTCTCCATTGGAACCCTAGAGTAGGGTCACCCTGAAGGCAAGCCCTGCCTTTGTGGGTAGCGAATACTTGAGGAGACCCTCCTCTGCCCATGCGTGGCAGTTGGTGGACCATTGCTATGGTCACCTGCATTTGTGTGGCTCCTGTCTTCTAGCTCTTGCATACTCCTTGTCCCCCTGCTTTAGAGAAGATGGTATACACGTCCTGCCTATGGCTGCAGCACTCAGGTGTCACTTACTCTGAGTACCTTGTGCAACTGTCAGCTTCTGCATCCATTCACTGCAGTGTATGGTTTGGTGCTATGTAGACTTAGATAAATGGCAGCATTGAGTTCCCTAGGGACCGTGACTTTCTGCACTGTGGGCTTTTTAGTGAGTTTATATCCTAGGTATGGGTTTCCTCTTTGAGAGTCAGCATTAAATCCAATAAGACAGTGCTCAACCCATCTTTCTTGGGTCCTTTTCCTTCTTTCTGATCATTTTCCCCACTGTTACCAGAACCATTTTGTGTGCACCCTACCACCATAATCACGGCCTCTTACCCTTTAAATCAACCCCAACTTAACTTTTTCTTCTATAAATTTCTATGGCCATGCTGTCTTATCACATCAATAGAAACACAAAACAAAAATGAACCAAAGGCAGGAGTAGGGCATCGCTGTGACAGGCCTGACTCTGCTGGTTTGGGTGGGGAACTTGGAAGACTTTGGAACTATGGACTAGAAAAGTGGTTGAACTCTTTAGATGGCCTGAAGGAACCATCTTGGTAATAATGGAGGGCAGCTTGGAAGTCGGAGAACCAGCTGAAGAAGCTTTAGAGGAAAACAGTTTTAGTAATTGGGCTAAAGACCATTTGCTTTAGGACTTTACTGCTGTGAACAGACACCATAACCAAGGCAAGTCTTATAAAGGACAATACTTAATTGGGGCTTACAAGTTTAGAGGTTCAGTCCAGTACCATCCAGGCAGGCATGGTGCAGGAGGAGCTGAGAGTTCTACATCTTCATCTGAAGGCTGCTAGCAGAATACTGATTTCCAGGGAGCTAGAATGAGGGTCTTAAAGCCCACACCCACAGTGACACACCTACTCCAACAGAGCTGTTGGGATCGGGCCCACGGTCCCCCACTAGATGGACTCGGTCCCCTGGAAAGTGAACTGGGGCTTGTTAGGACTAGATGGGAGAGAAAATAAAACACTGAGTCAGTTGTCTGGTCAAAGCATGTCTGGATCTTTACTGAAAAATCTCTCTGGTTTCTTTTGGGAACCCCCACCCCACCCCCACCCCACTCCCACCGTACCCCCACCCCTGTCAGTTCTGCGCAGGCGCGCCTGGAATGTGGTGGTGAAGTCCAAAGTGCAGTGGAATGTCCCAGCTAGAAACCCATGAACTGGGCAAGGCATAGGTAGCAGAGGCAGGTGTAGATCAGCACAACAATGGAAACCAGCCTTGGCTTGAGAACCACAAAGTATGTGGCTTCCTGTGGCACGCCCTCAGAGACACCAATTCTGAACTCCCAGCCTGGAGCAAGCATGGGGTGGTGGTGGTGGGGAGACCATAAGGGCCACACCCTCTAATGGTGTCACTCCCTGGGCTGAGCATATACAACCCATCAGACCATTCTTATGTTGTTTTGGCAAATAGTGTGGCAGATTTTTCGCCCTTGTCCTAAAAGTTTGCCTAAGGAAAAAATGAATAATAACAGATTAATGGCTGAAAGAGATGTCAAGATAGCAGAATATTGGCTCTGTTGCATGGTTATTGGTAATTACATTTATACAGGTCTAAGAGTTGGGCCCAAGAAATACCAAAAGTGTATTTTGGAGCCAAAAAAGGGCCTCAGGAAATTGTAGCCAATGCTTGTGCTGAAGGTGGTAAAAGGAGGCCTGATGAGAACTGAATAAAGGTAGCTGTGCTCTCAGGGAAAGAGATTCCGAAAGGGGCAGCTGGACCTGGCAGCAGCTTCCAGGTTTACAGTCATGAAAGATACATAAGGAAAGTGGCTCTGGAACCTTCCTCTGTGCTTAAAGAGAGCGGCTGGGGCCAGGCAGTTGGCAGTTTAGTCCCTGTACGGAGACCCTGAGAGGACATTGTAGGAAGCTGCCAAAGTGGAACCTGATTGCATTGGAGACACCAGGATATTGGAGGTGCCAGAGCCATGAGCGATGCATCTACCAACAGGAGCTGCAGGCAGGGAGTGGAACCCAATCCCAAAGGGAGAAGTATCATCTAGTCAACAGAACTATCTATTGGACATGTTTACATCAGGTGTGGAGCTACAGAATTTGGATTCCCAGTCTGAGGTTTGGTCTTGGCTTTGGTCAGGATATTCTTGCCATTTCTCCATTTTGGAGTGGATATATATATATATATATATATATATATATATATATATATATACATACATACACACATATATACATATACATATACATATGTACATAGCCACTGTATGTCAGAATATGTAATTTGATTTTTGGTTTTGGTTTTACAAAGGATTTTGGTTAACAGAGTGCCTTGAGTCTCAATCAAACAGGGCAGGACCCTGGAGGCAGGAGCTGATGCAGAGACCATGGAGGGTGCTGCATACTGGCTTGCTCCCTATGTCATGCTCGCCTTGCTGGCTTGTAGACCGCAGGACCACCAGCACAGGGGATGAGCATCCCCACGCACAATGATCTGGGCCCTTCCCATCAATCACTAATTAAGAAAATGCCTTAGAGCTGGCTCTCAGGTGACATTTTCTCAAGTGAGCTTCCCAACACAGTTAAAGTTGAGTCACAAGTTACCTATGTCATAAGTTCAATGGCATTCGGTAAGCCTTTGGGTAGGGCAAACAGCTCTTCTGTTAGTCACCACACAGAATGGGACTGAGAATTCCTAAGAGGTGTCTGGAGCATTCACTGTCTAATTTTCTCTTCTCCATAAATAACCGCTTTCCAGCCTCTGTCACCATAAATGACACTGCATGCTGAAGAACAGTACTCCATCTTTGAAGCATTATGGCTTCCTTCTTTTTTATTTTATTTTTTTGGAGGAACGATCTTTTATTGGGGGAGGGTTCATCAATCCTTCTTGGCCACCGCCTTCCTCATGGCTGCCGGTATGTTGCTCAGCTCCTCTGGCTTTCTCTTGGCCGGGATGTGTGTGCCCACCTGTGAGGAGTAGCCTGTCACCCATGGCCATCGCCGCCAGCCACACCCCCACCCAATGCGTTTTGGGGTTCAAAACGCAGCACGCTGCCTACCCTCTTGGGTGCGCGCTTGAAATTGGACACTTTGAGCAACTCCATGGCTGCTAGTAGGGCGCGCAAGAGGGCGCACACTTTGCAGATCATGTCTCGAGGAACTTGGTGCGTGCTTGGTGAGGCGCCCGTGGTGCCGGCTGTGTCTCGGCTTGCTAACATTCTTTGTCACCCTGCGGCCCTTGTTGAGGCCCTGGTCATGGGGTAGCACAGGGCAGTGGCTGCTGCTCTCTGATGGCAGCCGGGACAGGAAGCGTTACAACTTCTAACCAAGGCTTTCATAGATAGCATATTGATACAACTAAGGGATTCCTTGGGTCATGGACCCTATATTGATGTCCTACTAGAGTTATAATTTGACATAAACACAAAGGAATGAGACAGGGAATGAGAAATGACAGTGAGTCGTGGGTCTTTCCCTCTTTCCAGCTTCTAGGTGTGCTGCGCCACTTGGCTCACAGCCCCTTCCTCTGTCTTCAAGGCTTTCTGGTCTGTGTTCTTACCTTCATAATAGCTTCTGTGTTTTCAGTACTCTGGTAGTTACATTGGGCCTACTAGATAATCCAAAATAATCTTCCCATCATTATGACCTTAGTTACAAAGCCTTTTCTTTGTATAAGGAAAGAGATTCACAGGCTCCAAGAATGAAGTTGAGGACATGGTATGGTTGGGAGACCATTATTTAGGCCAGCGTGGCCTCCCCTATTCCATTCCCTTTTTGCTATAAGGCAGTCTTCAACTGAGGGCTTTTTTTTTTTTTTCCTGCGAGGGATATCCGACAATGCCTAGAGACATTTTTGATTGTCAGAATTGAAAAGGGTGTTCCTGGTGTTTGATGGATTGAGGACAGGAATGCTGGTAAACACTCCTCAATGTACAAGACGGCACCACACAGTGAAGGATTATTGATCCCCAAATGTAAGTAATTGGGAGACCAAGAAACTCTGTTAGCACGAGAGCCTGGATCTTAAGGAGGTTTTTCATCAGCTGGTGTGGAACACAGCTCTTGCATCCAGCTGTATGTTTTCAGAAGACTCTAAAGAGTCCTGAGGGGAAATGAATTTGGTCCTAGAGTTAAGGCCAGTTAAAGGCCAGAAGTGGAGGAGAGGGAGAGAGGAAGGGAGGGAGGGAGGAAGAGAGGAAGAGGTGGTAAGGGAATGCATTTTGAACCCCAAAATACCTGTCAGGTCTACCTCTCTTCCAATACTCTTACTTGAAAACATTATTTGGGATAGAGTTCCAACAGACCATCAGAGCATTCCAAAGAAGAGGCACATGACTCGGGGAATGTGAACAAGGCTAGGGGAAAGGCAATAAAAATAAAGCCATCGACCTTGGTGCACACAGATTCCTTCTTCCACAGTGTAGGTTCAAGAATCATTAGCTAAAGATGTAAATATCTGTCTTAGGGTTTTACTGCTGTGAACAAACACCGTGACCAAGACAACTCTTATAAGGGCCACATTTAAGTGGGGGCAGGCTTACAGGTTCAGAGGTTCAGTCCATTTTCATCAAGGCAGGAACATGGCAGTATCCAAGCAGGCATGGAGAAGCTGAGAGTTCTACATCTTGTTCTGAAGGCAAACCGGCAGCTAGGGGGAGGGTCCTAAAGACCCTGCCCACGATGTTACACTTCCTCCAACAAAGTTGCACCTACTCCAACAAGACCACACCCACTCCAACAAGCCACACCCACTCCAAAAAGGCCACACCTCCTAATGGTGCCTCTTCCTGGGCACAAGCTTATTTAAACCAACACAATATATAAAGCCACATAAATATTAATTAAAGCTGTGTCAAAAGGTCACCAAAGCAATATGACCAGAAACAGAAGACAGAAGAGAAAACATTTCATGCCCTGCTGTGAGTCTGGTAGATTCTTTTTATTTTGGATTGGTGAATGTATTGCTTATATAATAAAAATGCTTTAAAACTTACTTTAAATCATTTAAAATATTTAAAAGACTGCACTTAAAAGATTCTGAATCCCGTGACTGTCACTACGCAGCACAATTTATAAATGAGTTTCCTTCGCTTTGACTTCTAGGAAGAGTTAGATGGGGCCCACCTGTCAACAGTGGAGGACTTTAAATACATTATCTGATATATCCGAGCCACTGTGTAGTTACTGAAATAACGGCTTTATTGAAAACTAATGTAGAAATATGAAAATATGTTAGGACATAATGTCAAATAAAAGGGTTTGAATGCTTTGTAGAATGACTGCTGTGGAACAGAGGCTCAGGGGTTGTCCTCTTGGGAACACAATGAGGCTGCAGAGGATACATAATCACGGTGTCCATCCCCTCAGCCATCTTCCCTGCATTACGTATGTAAAGTAGTGAAGTCTTGTGACTGGAAGGCAATTTCTCTTAAAAAAAAAAAAAAAGAATAGGAATATGTCGATTTTAGATGACTCAAGAATGTTGAGGCACACAGCCCTGGCTGCTCCTGCTCCGGAGAGGCCCCTGCAACTTCCGAAGCAGGAGGTGGGAATTCATACAGAGAGCCTCAGGGTTCTGGCCAGAGGCAGCTTCTTGGGGGAGGGGGGTGTTGTCTTTCTTGAAGGGGGAGGGACGGGAGAGGGAGAGGAGAAAAAAGGGGAGGGGAAGGGGAGGGAAAGGGAGGGGAGGAAGGAAGGAAGGAAGGAAGGAAGGAAGGGAAGAAGGGAAGAAGGGAAGGAGAGAGAGAGAGAGAGAGAGAGAGAGAGAGAGAGAGAGAGAGAGAAGGATACATAGATGATCCTCAGATCCTGTACATTTCTGTCTGTCTGTCTTTTATGTGAGTTCAGGTATTAAAAGTTAGAACGCTATAACATTAAGGAGGGTCAATATACCAGCTACTGAGACAAGCTTAAGACAATTCCATCTGAACAGTTTGGAGGCTCAGCAGCCTCAGGAGTGGATCTGAGCAGTAGGAAGATCAAAGTTAACCTAAGATAAGAAGGCATAATACTCGTGTGGACAAGAATGAAGTGAAAGCAGAATAGCAGACACTGCAGATTGTTCTAGAAAATATCCACGCCTCCGGTAGCCTCTCCGATTCCACCCTATGCTCGCTCATCTGGAGACAATGAGACTGGGTGTCTACCACTCTCAGGCCTTGAGCACCTGGTTATGTTGTTGGGTAGGAAACTAATCTAGATGCAAAAGCCAAGCTGCAAGTTTTGCCAAATGCAGAGCAGCTCCCGAGGAGGCCTTCAAACAAATGAACTCTTTCATATTTGAATCTGTGCCTGAATTGTGGAGAATTCCAAAGAGGAAAGAGTGGACTCACAGGCCAGTATTCAAGTCTGAGTCAGTCCCCCAGCAGACACGGGGACCCTAGATAGCACTGACAAGCTATTGCATGCAGTAGAGGCCATTGCATGTGAGCTGCCTTGAAAATGGTCCCCACCCCCACCCCTGCATCCCTTTGGGTTTTGTTCAGATTTATCAGGGGAACTACAAAAGGTGAGGACCACAAAAATCTAGTGGTAATTGCATGGGATATAAGGTCAAGGTAAAAGAAAGAAAGAAAGAAAGAAAGAAAGAAAGAAAGAAAGAAAGAAAGAAAGAAAGAAAGAAAGAAAGATAGATAGATTATGGTAGCTGTGCTTGATGGAGAGAAGTATGTCCCAGTTAAGAGTCCTGTGATGAGCTCACAGTGGGCCATAGTTAGGACCCAGGAAGGAAGGGGTGGGAGGGCACTTCAGGAGGATTCTGGGGGATCTGGGATGGTTTGGAAGTAGGGAGTAATAGAGCCGAAGAGAAATTCAGATGGAAAGAGCTAGAGGAAAGAAGTAATCAGGTTTGCCTTGTACCAAGACTAGATGCCAGGCTCCGCCTGTGCGGGCTGGATGCTGCAGGGCAAATACCTTCAAAATATCACTGAATGCTATCCCGTCCATCCATCCTTTATCACTTGCCATATCTGCCCTTTCCCCGACTCAGACACTAACCAGACCACTTGGGAGTGTTTGTCTCAGACAAGGGTTATTGCAGCAGAAAAAAATATGGAAGAAAGTCTAGTTTTGAAATGAAGCTTCAAACACTGCAGCCCCAGAGGCATCAGGAAATAAAAACTAAAACTAAAGCCAAATACTTGGATTGTGAGGGCAATATCTCCACTACCAGGCCTGAATCGTGAATGGTGACAAGAGGCAGGATGTCATGTATAGCCAAGGCTGGTATTGCTCTATGATCCTCTTGTCTCTACCTTCTCAGTGCCTGGATTACAATCATGTACCACCACACTGGGTTTATGCAGCGCTGGGGATCACACCCAGGGCCTGGGTATGCTAGGCAAGCATTCTATCCACTGAGCTGCACCCCAGCCCTCAGAAAGCCTTCACAGCGGCCCCAGGATGGGTGTACGCTTGAGTAACTGAGGGGTGTGTGTGTGTGTGTGTGTGTGTGTGTGTGTGTGTGTTACATTTCAGGAGCTGGGTATCCCAGGGGCTACTCTTTTAGAATGCCATCTCTCACACCAAGATCCTAAAGATCAGTGACATAAAGGCAATGCCAGGAGCCCCTAAGAAACATTGCAGGACAAAGGAAGTATACTGGCTTTGCTCCTTCTATGTTGTGGCCCAAGTAAGCAGGCACAGGATATGCTAAGGTCACCAAGACAACGGAAACTATCTCCAGTGTAAGTCTCCAGAATGTAGTGTCTCTCTCTGGGGCTCTGTTCCTCTCCTCTGCCTCCTGGGCCCACTGTACCCCATATCCACAATGTATCACAATCCATCCGGCTCCTGGGGAAACTCGGGGCTCAGAGCAAGACTCCAGGGTGAAACAGGGATCAATGCAGGAGCCCCATGCTGCATCTGAGCCCACACCACAGGCAGAAGTCAGATGGCCTGGACGTGGCTCTCCATCTTGCCTGGTAAGTGCACTTCAGGAAACCACATTAAAGGAGTTCACTTGTGCAAGGAGAGATGTACCAGCACCCAAGCCTTGAGTGATGCAAATGGTGCTTATGCACCCCACAACCCCTGCTTATGCCCATTACCCAGCTGGTAGCACTGGCTGCCGATGCCAGCATAGAGTCATGCAGCATGATGCATCTTCTTGCCCACTGCTCCAGGTCCAGGAGGTGCCAGTGCCTGTGATTCACTCTGAAGATGCTACAGGGCTTGCAGGGGTGGGAGTTGGGGGGGGGGTGTCACTGGAACCAGAACAATGGCTCTGTGCTTTATTGAGCTTGTCAGAAAGATTTAGGAGGAGAAAGGTGTAAAGGTGTATATAAGGGTCTGATGGGGGCCAGACTTCTGAGAAGCCATAATGGTTTCCATGAAGCTGAAGAGCTAGCTTACCTTAAAAGTAAATAATAGCAGACCAAGAAGCCCTGGGTCTCGGTGCCTGCTCCCTGATTTCTACTGAGTAAGCAACCCTTGAGGAGGAAATGAAGAATCTCTGGTCCCTAAGAAGTTCTGGCTATGTCAAGAGCCCTGAGCTGTGCAGGCCAGCCAGCCTGAGAGTCTGGTCAGTGCTGTCATCAGAACCAATCCCAGATTCCATGTCTTGCCTCTGTTTACTGTGCTGGTCCAAACCAGATGCGCCTGCAGTGTTCTGACCTGCTCCCTGCTTCCTTTAAACCTACTGTCTAGTGATACATCTCCTGGCAGCAGCTATCAGATTCATAAAACAGATCTCACAGCCCTGGTTAGACCCTCTCCTGCCTTCTTTCCAGAGGCCATTCTCTGTGTCCCTGTGAGGAATGTTGCATTGTGGTGACACTCATTTCTCCAACCCACAAGCCTCATCTCTTCCCCGCTTGCTGTGGTATTCGTCATTGTCTTCAGCAATGGTCTGTACACATTGAAGTCCAGTTTGCATGCAGCAACGCTATTTTCCCTTCTTAGAGATGTCCTTTACTTGATTTCAACCAATTAATAGCTACATAACCAATACTTCATGAAGTGTTGAATATTCTCACGTGATTGTTCTTTTTTTCCTCTCCCCTCCTCTCTTCCTTCTAACAAGTGCTTTTGAGTGTTGGCTTCTTTCATTTAGCACATTGTTCTAGAGTCATTTATGCTTTATATGCGGCTCCTTTCCCTTCCCCTTTAGTTCAAAGTACTTAAGTAGTATTCTACTGCACAACCACACCACAGTCTGTGCATTCTCCTTTAGATGGACAGCACAACTGCTTCTCGTTTTTATTCTTACGAATACGAGCGCATTAAGTAAGACTTGGCAGAAGTATTTCATTCCTCTTGTGTAAATACCAAGGGGCACCATGGCTGAATATTATGATATGTGTGATTTTAACATATCTCCTTATGTAATTTACTAACTTTCATTGTTATTGGCAATGCTTACAATTCTCAGTTGTTACAAACTCCTGCTATTGCTTTAAATTGCCTAGTGGAGTCTCAAAAACTTTTTTGTGTTGGGGACATGCCAGAACATACATGTGGAGGTTAGCGGGCAGCTTTCAGGAGTCACTAATTTCCTGCTTCCTTTATGTGGGTTTTAGGACTCTTTTTTGTTTGTTTGTTTGTTTGTTTGTTTGTTTGTTTGTTTGTTTTTGTTTTTCGAGACAAGGTTTCTCTGTATAGCCCTGGCTGTCCTGGAACTCACTTTGTAGACCAGGCTGGCCTCGAACTCAGAAATCCGCCTGCCTCTGCCTCCCGAGTGCTGGGATTAAAGGTGTGTGCCACCACACCCGGCTAACTCAAATTCAGGTCGTCTGGCATGGGCTTGTACCCACTGAGCCAGATCACTGGCCCTGGAAGATTTACAGCCTTATTCTGTAGGTACTGTGCCACTTGTATGTTAACTTGACACAAGCTAAAGTCATATGGGAGGAGAGAACCTCAGTTGAGAAAATGCCTCTGTATTGGTCTGTAAGCAGGCAAATTTCTTAGTGTAGTATAGGCATTTTCTTAGTGACTGATGGGTGA
Source organism: Mus minutoides (assembly GCA_902729485.2). Classification (NCBI taxonomy): domain Eukaryota; kingdom Metazoa; phylum Chordata; class Mammalia; order Rodentia; family Muridae; genus Mus; species Mus minutoides. The sequence goes on along the minus strand of LR754601.1, from coordinate 12,117 downwards.
GGGTCCAGCCTATTGTGGATGGGGACAGCCCTGGTCTGGTGGCCCTAGGTTCTATCCAAAAAACAACCTAAGCAAGCCATGAAGAGCAAACCAGTCAGAACACCTCCATGGCCTCAGATCCTGTGTGGGGCAGTGGGCATGGGGAAATAAAGGGGGTGAGAGAGAACCCAAGTCCCGTGCTCTGGGCAGGCAGACGAAGGGGATTGCCACACTCTACGTGGCACCAGTGGGCATCTAGCTGTGGGAAACCAGGGAACTCCAGTCTGAGGTGGTAGAGAAGGAGCAATCCGGGGTCTCAGAGCCTCATGGAGGCCAGAGACGACAGATTCTCAATCTCAGACATCCCACACGTCTCTGCCGAGAACGGACCCTTGGATGGATTCTGACAGGGGCGGGGGAGGGCGAAGGGAGGGTAGGGAGAGAGCTGTGGCAGTTTACGGTGGGGACGAGAGAGTCTGGCTAGCTCAGGCTGCCAGCTCAGTGGGCAGCTTGGGTTACCTGACGGCCATGGATGGAGCGCAGGAGGGCCTTCCAGCAGGAGGTTAGATGCAGCTCTTTACAGGAAAGCCAGCTCGGTTTCCCCAACACGGCTAGTCTCCACGAGCAGAGACAGTCCATGGTTTTAGCGCTTTATTGGAGAAAGGCAGAGAGAAAGAAAGAAGGTAGAAAAATAGAGGTTGGCCATGGCCATGTGGAGAAGGGGAAAGGGAGGGGGTGAAGGAGGGCTAGAGATGAGAATGAGAGAGGCAAGAGCTTAAGAGATCGAGAAGGGGCCAAGCATGGTCCCACAACCCTGTCTCCAGGTTCCTGCCCTGTTTGGGCTCCTAGCATGACTGCCTTCAGTGTTCAACTGCTACCTGGAAGTGTATGTAAACAAATCCAAGTTGGTTTTGGTCATTGTGTTTCGTCATAGCAATAGAGACTCTTTGATTTATTGCTATTCTAAATAAAGTTTTTTTTTTTTAAACCTCATTCCCTTAATGGCTGTTGATGCTACACATTTTGTAGGTCATTAGTAAGCATCTTACTCACATTTTGTGAGTATTAAATTAGAGGGGCTCTTTGTGTATTCTGGAATATGTCGTTTATCAGGTGTTCGTTTCCCAAGTACCTTTTCCTGTCTGTTACGCTATCTGCGAGAAATCTTGCAGTTAAATTTTCTGTCCATGTATATCTAGCATCCGTTGTGAGTTGGTTTGCATGAGTGAGGTAAGAAGCCCAGTTTGTGGCATTTTCATTTGTTTGCAAATGGATGTTCAGCTGCTGGCATCGTTTCCTGGTCGGCTGTTGTTCCTGTAATGAGTTCATGACATCATCACTGAAACTCAATTGAGCTCATGCACGTGGGGACCTATTTCTGGACTCCAGTCAATCGATCCCAGCCCACGGCTGTGATGAACATCACTGTGAAGCAAAGCCTTTGAATACACAGAGAGACGGATGCCATGTGCTCTTCCTTCAGAATTCTTCTTACTGTTGTCAGTCCTTTGTCTTCTGCATACCAATTTTATTCTAAATTTGTGGATCTTTACCAGAAACATCCTGTTGAGATTGTGATTGAAGTTGTATTATGTCTGTTAGGAAATGGAATCCGTGGTTAAAATTCTCCCACAAAGAAAGACTTCAGGTCTAAATGGCTTAAGTGGTGAAATTTAACAAGCAGTAGAAAGCTATAACAGCAATTTGAAAGCAAACTTTCCCAGAATATAAAGGAGGATGGAACAGACTCACACTTACTAAAGGAGGCCAACATGATCTGGAGACCCTAAAAACCATGATGGTATAGGAGAAAGGAAACTGATAGCTCAGATTCCCCAACAGAGACACAGACATTCTGAATCAAATAGTAAGTTTAGGATGGCCTTAAACCCTGCTTTCCCCCAGAGCATCCTGAGATGAGTACAACTCATAGAGAGGCTTAGCCCCAGATAGTGAGACAGCAGGAAGGAAGCCCTGGTCAGCCCCTGTGACTACAGAAGTCTCCATCTTTCCTTCCCTCCTGTCTACCACAGTCACTGGGTGCAGATCTCGAAAAGGCAGCTCAGAGAGACACTTCACACCTTCCGGTGCATGTTGTATTCCTCTCCATGACCCCTACTCCACCGTACACCACCACTCCTACTCCACTGTATCCCCCCCATTCTATTGTACCCCACCACCCTCACTCCACCATACCCCACCACACCCCTGCTCTGTATTTCTCATGCCAACTGCCCCACAGACCACACCTCTCACTCATCTTCCAACAGATCCTGTCTACAGCTCCATGCAGCCTGCCACGTCCCCTGTGGCTGCCTCTTTCAAGGTCATGGGCACCAGCCTTACTAGTTCACACCTTAGACAGTGTGTGTGTGTGTGTGTGTGTGTGTGTGTGTATGTATATGCGCGTATGTTTATGTATGTGTATGTATATGCATGTATGTATATGTATGTGTATGTATATGTGTGTGTGATTATATGTGTGTGTGTTTGTGTATATATATGTATATATGTGTGTGTACATATATATGTGTGTGCATATATGTGTATGTATGTATATATATATGTGTGCATGCATGTGTGTATATATATATGTGTGTGTGTGTATATGTATATATGTGTGTGCATATATATGTGTGGTAAATATATGTTGTATATGTGTGTATATCTGTATATATGTGCATGCATATATATGTGTGTATATATGTGTGTGTGTGTATATATATATGCGTGTGTATGTGTTTGTGTGTATATATATGTGTGTGTGTATATACATATACGTGTGTGTGTATGTGTGTGTGTGTGTGTGTGTAATATACATGTATTACTTTTCTATGTCCAGTTGCTGTTTAATACTTCACCCTACATCCCACTTAAGCCCCAACTTCTTTGTGGTACTTGGTGCTTCCCTGAAAAAAACAGACAAACAAACAGAGGCCATGAGGCAATTATGCTGGTACTAATTCCTCCACTGTCCTCAAGTTCACTGATGTTAGTCCACAGCCTCTGGAGGCATTAGTCATTGGAGCATCAGCAGACATTCAAATGTGAACCGTTTTCAACAACAGAGATCAGAATCTCTCTTCCATCACAAGTCAATAAAAATAGAGGCAGAGCAGATTGGTTTAGTTGCCCTGTGACAAAGGGAACTCCTCTTCCTGGCCAGAAACCCTTTAGAGACATCAGGGTTTCCCATTCTCCACATTCCTTCCCCACTATTCACTTTTCTATATGTGCAAGCAAGCCTTAGCCTTTGTCACCAGCTCTCTGGAAGCTGGATTTGGGGCAGGCTGTGCAACGCCTTCCTCTGTCTGCTGTTATTAGGCATAATGAGCTAGTTTTCTTGGCTTGCAGAAGCTTGTCTTTTTCTGTCAGTGTTTTGGGGAGAATATGACTCATTATTATGTCCGAGGAGTGCATGATAAGGCAAACGCTGCCTGTCCCTTCTCAGTCTGAGGGGGCTTCCTGTTCCCTTCCCACCTCACTTCATGAGGCTCAGCCCCTCTTTGGGCCTTCTGTTCAAGGAACCCACCCTCCCCACTCCACCCCCTATTTTCTAGTAACACAGTAAATCTCTCCTAGCTAAAGCTGAACATTGACCCCTTCCGGCTTCTATTCCGCCCTTTCCCACCCTCACTAGCTTCTGGAAAGATGAGTCTGTAGTCCTTGTCCCTCATTTCCTGACCTCCTCCCTGGCTTTCAGGACCCCGTTCTTACTGGCCTTACAGTACTCTTGTTTTTGTCCCTCAATGCTTCATGGTGATATTCTGGGTAGTTTTAGGCCACTAACCGGAGCTGGCCATGGCATGCCGAGATCTTTGTATGTCATTTCTGGGTGGGTAGATGGAGATTTTACTCACTATTAGGAGTGTGTGCTGAGCATGTTGTTGATGTCTGAATAAGTAATCTAAGAGAGGAAGACGTTTTGCTCCCTGTTCTGGCGTCACTGGGCTAGGACTCACTAGAACATACATCCCAGCTCTTCTGGGTCTCAGGGTTTGGACACAAAGAATGACAATGCCCAAGGCTCTCCTTGCTTTCCAGGTGGCTGGCTGCAGACCTGGCAGTGAGCGTTCACATATGAGCCATCTCCTATTATAAACCTCTTGCTTGCTGCCTCTCTTGACTGGAGAGGGTGAGTCTCCTGTATTTCCTCTGGTGTACACACAGACACACAGATACAAATGTACAGACAGAGACAAGCACACACAAGCACAAAACAAACACACACATAAACATACAGACAGACCACACACATACCCAGATATATAAGCATATAATATATAGACACAAACACATTCATACACATGCATACGAAACTTACATGCAGATAAACATAGAGACACACAGATATGCACACATACATAGACATACATAAACTCATAGACACAAAACCACACATATAGATAGACACATACACAGATGCAAGCATACACACACACACACACACACACACACACACACACATAGACAGACACACAAACACATTCGTAGACACACATACATGCACACAGTCATACATAGAAGCACATACAGAATCTCTGATTATTCGGCTTCTCCTGAATATCTGAGTGAATGTGGACAGACTCTGCATTCACCAGAGGCCTCTGTGGTTCTCCAGGCCCTGTGAGCTCTCTGCCTCACTGGTCAGGCCCCTCACTTAGAGATGAGGAGAACTTGCAGCTACCTCTAGGCCAAGTTTCTGTGTCACTGGACGTGGTGCTCTGCCCAGGAAAGTGCTTTACCCATCCTTCCATGACTCTCGCCTCCCAAATTACCTGCTGCTCAGCGAGGTTCCAAAGGTCCATACCCAGCTTTAATGATCCTCAGAGGTGACGAACCCTGTTAGCTCTTGTCAGTTTCGATATTGAAATTTTTTTTCAGTGATGAGGATTTTTTGCCTAAGGTTTTTCCATCCCTAGCATCTAGGGCAGACCTTGGCTCCTGTCAAGTAGTTGCTGTTCTTGGTTTAATGAAGGAATAGTTGGCGAGGTTTCAGCTTTTGAAAGAATGTGGCAATAACCTGGTCCCTACCAAGGGAGCTGGAGAGATGCTTCAAGAACCCACATTTGCTATTCTCCTTTCTCCAACTACCTTTCAAACTGCCATGGGTTTTTTAAAATTAATTAATCAACTAATTTACTTTACATTTTAAATGAAGTTTCCCTTCCTTCCTCTCCTCCAAGTTCTTCCCTGTCCCCTCCCAACCCCCACCCCATCCACTCCTCCTCTCTTTCTCTTCAGAAAAGAGGAGGCTTCCCATGGGTATCAACTAACTTTGGCATATCAAGATGCAGTAAGAAGGGCATCTTCTTCTGCTGAGGCTAGATGAGGCAGCCCAGTAGTGAGAAAGGGTCTGAGAGGCAGGCATCAGAGTCAGGGGCAGTCTCTGCTCCCTTTGGTAGGAGTCCTACATCAAGGCCAAGCTGCACAACTGTAACATATGTGCAGAGAGCCCAAGTCAGTCCCACACATGCTCCCTGGATGGCAGTTCAGTCTCTGTGAACCTCTATGAGCCAAGGTCAGTCGATTCTGTAGGTTTTCCTTGTGTCTTTGTGTCTTCTTTCCAGGTGTCCTTGACCCCTGTGGCCCCTGCAATCTTTCTTCCCCCTCTTCTACAGTATCCTCCATGTTCTGCCTAATGTCTGGCTGTGGGCCTCTGCATCGGTTTCCATCAGTTTCTGGGTGGTTCGTCTCAGTTCCTATCTGCAAGGATAGCAGAATATCATTAGCATCGTGTCAGCAATGGTTTGGCTCTTCTCTCCATTTCTGCTCCATCTTTACCCCTGCCCATCTTAGAGGAAGGGCCGATTGTAGGTCAAAGGTTTTTGTGGCTGGGTTTGTGTCCTGGTCCCTTCGTTGGAAATCTTGCTTGGTTACAGGAGAGGGCTGGTTCTTGCTAGGAGTCCTAGCTAGGGTCACCCTCATGGATTCCTGGGAGTTTTCATGCTGTCGGTTCCTATCTCATCCCAGAGATGTTCCCACTAGTTGTTCCCCCCTCTGTCATCCCGCCTGATCCCCCTGTTTCCATCTCCCCACCCCTGTCCACCTATGATGTTTATTCTAGTTTTCCCCTTTCAGTGAGATTCACGCATCACCCCCTTGTTATTTGTTACTTAGCTGAGCTTCTTTGGATCTGTGAAGCGTAGCATGGTTATCCTTTATTTTAAGGTTAATATCCATTTAGAAGTAAGTATATACCATGTGTGTCTTTCCGAGTCTGGGTTATCTCAATCAGGTTGATCTTTTCCAATTCCATCCATTTGCCTACAAATTTCATAATGTGGTTTTTTTTTTTTTTTTTTTGGTTTTTCGAGACAGGGTTTCTCTGTATAGCTCTGGCTGTCCTGGAGCTCACTTTGTAGACCAGGCTGGCCTCAAACTCAGAAATCCGCCTGCCTCTGCCTCCCGAGTGCTGGGATTAAAGGCGTGCGCCACCACGCCCGGCTTTTCATAATGTTTTTAATAACTGAGTAATACTCCCTTCTGTAAATGTTTTACATTTTCTTTATCCATTCTTCAGTTGAGGGACATCTAGGTTGTTTCCAGTTTCTGGCTATTATGAATAAAGCTGCTATGAGCATAGTTGACCAGGTGTCCTTGTAGCATGGTGGAACATGCTTTAGGTGTATGCCCAGGAGTGGTATATAGCTCGACCTTGAGGTAGATCTAGTCCCAATTTTCTGAGAAATCGCTATATTGATTTCCAAAGTAGCTTTACAGGTTTGCACTCTCACCAGCAGAGAAGGAGTATCCCCTTTGCTCCACATCCTTGCCAGCATGTGCTGTCCCTTAAGTTTTTGATCTTAGTCATTCTGATGGTGATATGGTAAAATCTCAGAGTTATTTTGATTTGTATTTTCCTGATGACTAAGAACATTGAACATTTCTTTAAGTGCTTTCCAGCCATTTGAGATTCCTTTGTTGAGAATTTGGTTTAGCTCTGTACCCCAATTTTAATTGAGTCATTTGGGTTGTTGGTGTCTAACTTCTTGAGTTCTTTATATATTTTGGATAGTAGCCCTCTGTCAGATGTAGGGTTGGTGAAGATCTTTTCCCAATCTATAGGTTGTTGTTTTGTCCCTTTGACAGTGTCCTTTGACTTGTAAAAGCTTTCTAGACTCATGAGAGCCCACTTATTAATGTTGACCTTAGCACCTGAGCTCTTGGTGTCCTGTTCAGGAGGTTGCTTCCTGTGTCAATGAGTTCAAGGCTATCTCCACTTTATTTTCTATCATTTTAGTGTATCTGATTTTTATTGAAGTTTTTTGTCATGTGTACTTGAGTTATGTACAGGAGATAGATATGGACCTATATGAATCCTTCTACACCTGGACATCCAGAAGACCAGCACCATTTATTGAAGATGCTTTTTTTTTTCCACTGTATAATGGAAAATGCCATTGTTATGATTACAGCTCATCACATAACTGTCCTCACAGATTTGAGAGAGACTGTCCCATTGGTCAGCAGGAAGCTGGTGTGTCTGGAAACTCTGGGTGGCCCCAGGTCCTTAGGCAGCCATAGAGTAGAACCTCTATCATGACTCCAAGCTGATAAATTCTGTTCCTCGCCTGGGGCTGCATCTGCTCCAGCTACCTCTGACCCCACAGGCCTGGCTGACCAGAATGGACTGCAGCCAGAGTCTCCTGACAGAACTACAGAGGGCTCAGTATGTGCTGTGTAAAGCTTTTTAGTTTACACCAACTTGTTATGCAGCAGTAGAAATAAATACAAAGGCCTCTATGCCAGGGATGACTGTAAACAGTTAGAATCTTGTTTAGTTTTCATGGGATCCATCTGGTAATTGTCCCAGTTTTACAGATGTGGAAATCCATGGGAGACTAGAACCCAGATACATGCCAAATCTCTACTTAGGACCGGGTCACAGGCTCTGAGCGATGTGCTATGGATCCCACGTGTCACAAAGCTTATATTAGGGCTTCTTAATTTTTGAAAATTCTTTAAGTGTCTTAATTTTGGCTTGATTTGTAACTTCACATGTGATCCTGCTGCTGTCTGCTCAGGAACACATGTTGGGGAAGCTGTGTTTTCGGTGGTTGTTGCCATGAAAGTGAATACTGAGTTAGAATCCCCATGGACTTAGGAATCAGAGCGGTCAGCTCAAATCTCACTACAAGGTTTGAGCGAATGTGCCCCTCCCCTCCCACCGGTCAGGAGTTACGGTTAAGTTAAGAATGAACGCAAAGATTAGTTCTCATTTATGTGCATTGCATTGTGAGGGTGTAAACGCTTCTCCTGTCTGTGGGGAGTAAGGACCTAACACATGGACGTCCTGCTGCTCCTGGTGGCCCTTAGGTTGCTCTGACAGCAAGGAGACAGAATAGAACCTTTGGGCACTTCTGCATCAGGTGCTTAAAGGGCTGGCTAATTCCATCTTGCTCTCAAAGGCTGAGACAGAACCTCAGGGCAGAGTGGTAGGAAGCTAATTTTATGTCACTTAAGGACTGTTTGTCTGCTGTGGTCCTACCCCCACCTGTGACCACAGCCACTGCGGGGAGGGGAATGGGGAGGTTTGTTGCAGGAGATGATAATACCTTGGACAGTTTCTGTACTTGTAGCCAGTGGGAATAGAAAGGGAAGGGCCACCAAGGACCCCTGCAGGGTCCCGGGCCTCCAGGCCCCCATGTGTGGTCCCTAAGAGCTTATGCTTAAAGCACAGAACTCTCTAGGGGACCTGAAAACTGCTGGCATTCTTAAGAGAGAATGGCCACATTCATTCCAGTTCTGCCACCGCCCTGAAGACCTTGGCTTAGAGCAGGTGGAGATACCTCCTTAACACTATGGAACTTCACTTCTGGAGTATAGAGGAGTGCCATCTTTGTTTCAATCATTCTTCCTTTTTTTTTCTTTGTGTGTGTGTGGTGTGCATGTGTGTGTGTATATGTGTTGTGTGCATGTATGCATGTGTGCACAGGAACCCTCGCCTGTATAGGTATATGTGGAGGGAAAGGCTGACCCCCCAGTGCCTTCCTCAATTGTTTTTCTACTGTCTTTTTATTTTAGGCAGGTTCTCTCATGAACCTGGCTGGAGCCTGCTGTTTCGACCAGACTGGCCCTTCTCTGTCCTCAGGTATCTGCTTTATAGATACACGCCTCCATACTTGGCTTTTACGTGGATGCTGAGGACCCAGACTTAGTCCTAATATTTGCCCACCGACTCGTCTCCTCAGTTATTTTCAGCAAATGCCTCCCCCACCCCTCCCCCCACCCCTGTCCAAGGATGCGGCTCTGAGAGTAGCCCTACCCCCACCTCCAGCCATGGTTATGGCTTCGTTCTGGTAGGGTCTCCATAAGGAGGCTTACAGCAACTTCTTCATCCTCACAGCTTTGCAAGTTCAAAGTTGGGGACAGAAGTGTCAGTGGGTTGGTTTCTTCTGAGGCTGCACTTTCCATCCATAACTCACATAAAGACGCTCGTCATACGGCTTGCCTGCGTCTCATTTCAACTGAATTGTTCCTTTAAAGCCACCATCTCCAAAACCATGCACAATTTGAGATAATGATTTCAGATCCAGTTGATACACCCCACTGTCTCTTTCTACATCCCTCTCTCCCAAGGGGGTGGGAGGGGCAGGGCACAAGTCAGCCAGCACGCGGCAGATATTGAAGGACACTTCTCTGCCTGGAGCCTCGTGTATTCCTAAGCTGTAGCATCACAGAGGAAAACTGAGGCGAGGCGAGAGAGTGAAAGATCTAAGGGGCTTCTGCCAGACACTTTTCAATCCTAAAATCTCCCAGTTTGAGTCACCTAACAAAACCAGTGCTTTAGACCGGGAGGAGGAGAGACCTTCCTTGTGCTCCTAACCTAGAATGTTAAGAACAAGATGGAACACAACACAACCGGCAGTAGATGCTTTCCTGAGAAGCGCTGAGCTCTGAGTCTCTGGCTGCTGGTCTGCCACGCCCCCACCCCCACCCTGCTCCACTTGATTACTGCATGGCAACTAGGAAGGGCTGAGATCTCTAGAGGTTCCAGTTTCTTGACCAGAATTAATCATGTGGCACTGACTATATTATAAGTGGAAATCTTGGGGAACTTGAGGAAGGAGAAAGGGTACGTTTCTGGAGTCTTGCAGGCGCTACATGCTACCTCATGTGTTTTAAGCTCAGCAGGTGGATTTTTGCAGATGGGCGCGCCAAGGCTGCAATGCGGACTTATGTGTTCAGAGCTTCAGAGTGTGATAGAGTCATTTGAACTCAGAGCTACTCACTGCGAATGAGTAGGAACAGCTGCTGATAACTTGTGTTGGGTTTTTATCCAGAGCTGGCACTGCCCACTAAGCCTTGGTGGTACTTTGTTAAATACAGAAACCTCACAAGAGGCCAAGACAGGATTATCTATGGTGACCCGTGGACCCCAGGGGAGGGTACAAACCGGACGATGCAGGATGTTGGCCCTCTGCTGGGGACATTCTCAGCATGGCAGTAGCTTCTGTCTCAGGAGATCTGGGGCAACTTCTAATGTGGTAAAACGATAGGGCACACCTTATTATTCGTATTTGCATTTTTTCCCCTCCCGGCGGTTTTTCTCCCCAAGGAAGCCGACTCAGGATCCCGAGGCCCACTGATTAATTTCAAACATCTCGTTCTCCCAGGCTGCTGGTTCCCAGTGCAGCGGCATCTCGTCTCAACGCCCCTCCTATCTCTGTGTATTCCTCACCCCTTTCCGCGGAGATTCGGATTTCATTAGTGATGTGAGCTGATAAAGACAGCCCGCCCATCCATGATTCCAAACTCGCTGCTCTAATTCAACCTCCCCTTTGATGTCTCTCGTTTCCAAGGAAGGGAAATCAGCTGGGTTTTCTTGGCAGCTGTTCATAGCTCTAATTTTTAGCTCCGGGGTTGACGTCTTTGCCCTTTTCCCGGAGAAATCCATCTTAACAACCATGCGAAAAATGCTTGTCCCAGTGTCTCAGGATCTTCTGCATTTGGTAAAATCGTCAGCTTTCTAGATAGCTGCTCTGGCAGGCTGGGTGAAGGACGTGTGTGCAGGCTGTGATCTTCTAGTTGTATACCCTGCCCACCTCATAGTCCCTATGTCTGGGCTAGCTGCAGGGTTGAGTGGCCTTGGAGGCTCTGTGTAGGTGTTGGGGAGATTTACCTTCTATACATTGCTGGCTACCCGGTTTTGGGAAAGTACTGGGGAAGTTAGTGATACGACTTGACTTCTCCATATCCTGTCACTGCCTGGGTTCAGTCAGAGTCTACACGTTTAGAAGAAAGCACATCCTATCAGGGATGGTCCTGGTGGGCAGGTGAGGGTAGGGAGCTCTTCCACGAAGGTGTGTGCACATCACCAAGGCTGCCTTGTGGACTGCAAACCTTGCCCTGGGTGGGATAGGGATCCTGCAACACGGTCAGTCCTGTGGTTCCAGTGTGGCTGGGAGCAGGCTCACCAGAGGCCTCCTGCTTCATCAGGTTATACCCGGGAAGGAGTTTTGTAAGTTTGTTGTCACACTTAAAGAGTTTTCGGGCGTGTTTGTAAGGAACAAAGCCCTCTCTGCTTTCTGTTCTAGGATTTAGGGAATGCGTACTCAATCTGGAACTCTGGAGAAATGGAGAACAAACTTAGCAAGACTCTGTAAGCTTTCATTTCTCTATTGAGCAAAGGGCCTTTCTTTTAAATATGTTGTGTAAAAGGCCAGTTCTTCCCCCCCCCCCCAGCCCCATACTTCCAGACTTAGACTCGAAATGTGTTTACAAATACCTTGGCCATATAGCTAGGCTCTTCTCTTGCTAGATCTACCTTAAAATATCCCATTTATTCCAGCCTACATTCTGCCATGTGGCTGGTTACCTGTGCCCTGGTACCATGTGTCATTCTCCTCACATGTTCTGGGGGCTGACATACCCCCACGCCCACCCCACCCCTGCTCTATCCCAGAATTCTTTCTGCCTCCCGGATGTCCCACCTTCTATCTTCAATCCATCCTGAGGTGACTTTTGTGAAGCGTGAGGGGTTAAGTACAACTCTGTCTTGTGTGTTGATGTCCTAGTATTTACTGACAAGACCCACCTTTCTCTACTGTATGCCTTGGGCTACTTTAAACAAAATAATTTGTTTCTGGAATCTCAGTTTTGTTCTATTGATCAACATATATGGTTCTATGTAAG
>LR751419.1:139198-167150 GCA_902729485.2 Mus minutoides | reverse complement strand
TCTTATGTGAAAGGAAGACAAACTTAAGAAATGCATAATTCATTTCTTTGATAGTTGGGTATATTAAATGTTCTCAAATTTGGTGAACCTTTGAGTAATGTCAGAACTTATCCCATAAATAGTTTCATTGTAATGTGAATATAAACATTGAACATAAAGTCAGGACTCTGCTTGGCACCCTGTGAAGAATGTCTAATGACCTATGGTACCCCAAGCTGAAGCAATACTGGAACATGAGTTAAGAACATCTGTTTAGAATGATTTTCCAGTAAGGCCTGCTTCTTTTACAAGGAAAAATCTGAAGAAAACATCAAGTGCTTGCTATTACATCATGCTGCAGACTCTACACCTCTGAAGGTACACAGTTATGGGAGCTTAACCCCCATTCCCAAGAAACAGTCAATAAAAGTCACCCCTTGCAGTGATCAGTGGACGATCTTGGAGGGGTGTTGTTTGAAAGTACATCTCAGCTTGACCTCCACAGGAAAATATATTTTCTAAGACAGTTTTAAAAGAAAATCTGCACTGGACAGGCACCTCCTAGGCATTCTTTGTTGGATGCAAGAGTGAAATCTAATAAAACCATAATAAAGTAAATAAAAAAAACTATAACAAATATGATTCACGAAATCGCTAGAATGAGGAATGATTTGGAGCCTTATATCACATTGTTTGTGTGTGTGTGTGTGTGTGTGTGTGTGTGTGTGTGTGTGTGTCAACATGCTCGGGCCTTAATCCTTTGCAAAGTTTCACAAGGGGATCTTTCCTGATGCAAGGTATTTGCACAGCTGACAAAATCATGTATGAGCCTGCACAACAGAAGCTTTTTCAGTGGAAAAGTAACCCTTTCAGGGTCACCATATACAAGGGAAATACGGGTGAGTACAGTATCCAAAGAGCCTTGGACATTTGCTTTGAAAACTTTTAATCTTTCAACCATTATTGCACATTAAATCAGCTTCAGTTCCATTATTCTAAAATAATGTGAAACCAAGCCAGAGACACCCAGTCATCCAAGGCATAGGTCCATTTCATTCTGAGAACCATGAGTCTATATTATATAGGAGAGCTTTCTAAAATGTTAAAGATTATAAAAGGATCACCCTGATTTTTTTAAATGGTTGTAGAAAAAAATTTAAAGAAAATTTGTATTATGCATTTAATTCTCGATTAAACTGTCAGATACTATGTATTATAAATAGATGAAACTATTAAGTAAAATGCTAAGGTATTACCACAGTATTTCAAATATTGGCTATTATGTTATTAAAGGCCATTTATTTTGTTCAGTGTTCCTTTAGATAGTATGTAAAATTGCAAAGGTATCCACCCTCCATTTTTTTCCTTTTTTTTTTTTTTTTTTCTTTTCAGTATTGAAGACTTTGGGTATACAGGCTACAAGTTTCCAAACACTTCCCTAAAATAATGTCCATTGTGATGCTTGGTCCTCATTGGAGTCACCATGGAAACAATGTCCTTGTCAGGTCTGTGAGGGCATTTCCAGAGAACTTTGAAATGAGCTAGAAAGTCCAGTTCTAAATGCTCTTCCTAAATTTCTGCAAGTTTGCTTCTCAGATTGTTTAAAAGAGAGAGAGAGTGAGATACAAGATGATCACAAATGTTTATTTTATTTTTTTTTTACCCTTGCTATTTGATAGCAAATGCAATGTAACCAGCTACCTTACCTTCCTGCCATCATAAATTACTTGCTATGATGGAGTGCAGTGCTGGGAACTGCAAGACATAAGAGTCCTCTCTTAACATCTTGCTCTTATCAGGTATTTTGTTGCAGACATTGGCCAACTCACCTATAGACCTACCCTTCCCTTTCATTCCCTGTTTTCCAGTATACCAGAGATGAGAGGACCTCAAGATGGATTGTGGTAGGAACCCATGAGTTTTTCATCAAGAACACTCTTTTTTAATGGAGAAAGAAACTTAGAAGAAGCTATATTTTTAAAAGTAAGTAATAGAGACAAGAGAGATGGCTCAATGGTTAAGAGTTTGCTGTGCTTTAAGGGGACTTGAATTCTGTCACCAGTACCCAAGTTGAGCTGTTTTGGGACAACTATCACTTTGTGCTATCACAGGTTAGGTTCTATCTTCTATCCTTCTTAGGCACCTACACTCAGGCAGGCATGTTTAGACATATACATAAATATACATAAGCACCTAAATAAAGAGCAATTCAATAAGTAAATAATAAAATAAATCTGTAAAAATAAGTTAATATACAACATGATGAATTTAATACCACACTATTAGGCAGTACTTAGTGTTAACTTTTAAATATTTCCATTAGATATCATAAATATAGAAGTTTAATTAACTTCTGTACTTACATGTTTCAAGATCATAGCAATATGCATATATATATATATATATATATATATATATATATATATATATACATATATAATTTTCAATAGAACCTTAAGTAATGACAGTATGTTATCACTCCCCATGTCAGAACATCCATATGACTTGATTCCCTTTGATAATCATCTATGTCCTCTCCAGAAGTCATGTGCTGTTTTGAGTGATCTTTCTTAAGGATATGTAAAGTTTATGTAAATACAGTGCTAGGTTTGGAGAGTTAGCTTAGGTTTGTGTTCTTGTACTCTTCTGCACGGTATCTATCAGACACCTCTATGAATTGATTAAAATAAAATGCATTTAGCTACACAGTTACAACGATAATATATCAGTACTTACTACCCAACCTTCTATTATTAGTGCTCTTAAATTGATGATAAGTATAGAAATTCCAGTAGGACAGTCCTTATCTGGCGTTCTCTTCATATGGTCCAGCATGACTTGATCTTAAACACAATACAAAAGAAAAAGATAAATATGTATGAGGACTAAGTATAGAGTTGACTCTTTAGAGGTCTTGCCTCATACCAGAATCTCTGGATTCCATCCCCAGAACCACATAAACTGGTGAGGTGGTCCAGACCTGTAATCCTAGTCCTCTGAGGAGGCAGGAATCGAGTTCAAGGTCAGCCTCCACTATCTATAGAGTTCAAGGCCATTGTGTTATAAAATGCTATCAACAAACCAACAAACCAACAGAAAAAAATGAAATGAACATAAAGAATCAGTATGAAAGAGACATTCTTGATATTAAATCATCAAAGGACTGGCAGAAACAAAAAAAGTTTGGCCAAGTTTCTGCCTTCTTTCAGTGAGATCATTCAGTTCTTCTTTACAGGTGAAGGCTCTTAGGTTACAGGTTCAAGTTCATATGAAAGCATGTCAGACAAGAGATGTAAAACTGAGTTCACTCTTTCCTGTTGTAGAGCTTCCTTTCCAGTCTGACAGCACTGCTTCTCATCCACTGCACACCTGCCAAATGCAAAGTGCAACAGGCTGCGATTTATTGACTCTGACAGTAATCCATCGTCAAACTGAAAGCCTATTAGAGCATGCCTATGAAAACACACTCACAGGGAAGCCGCAAGCGAAGCGCCACCTCATTATCACAGGTGAGTTACCAAGGAATTAAAGATTGTTGAGCAGCTGATGTTCTAGAAGTGGTGTGCCACATTTCATAGGCACACCAATACACCAACAAAGCCCACACCTCTATGAATTCATATTATTTCATCAACTTCCTAGGAGAAACAGACAAAGAGGTAAAATGACACATTCCTAAGATTACAAAAGTTCAAAGCACCTGATGTGGTAACACATTAATCCATGTCTGTAACTTGAAATCCCATTGCCTAACCAGACCTTTCTATGATTCCTGTGAAGACTGAGCCAAAGGAAATGTTCACCCACTTCTCACTGTTACATGACTGTGTGTATACTGATGTGTGTGTGTGTGTGTGTGTGTGTGTGTGTATGTATATGTGTAAAACAAAATATTATTTTTCATGACATTCAGATATTTTAGGTTAAAATGCAATTCTTATGAATAATTTTCAGGACAGTCAATCCATATGCTAACAACAAATGTAAGTCGAGGAAGACTAACGAAATGAGAGATAAGATTGTAATATTTTAATTAAGATGTACTTAGAAGATGTAAAATGGAAACAAACAAAAATTTGGTCTCTCATCTTTCCTGCTTCCTGCTTCCTTTCTTTTCATTGCTGATACTGAAAAACAAGGATTTGGCTGTTAAGTGTGCAGTGATTGTACAACACAATAATATCCCAATATGGTGCTGCGTGGCTGTAATACCAGCCCTTTAGAGACAATGATGGAAGAGATTTTTACAATAACATGGCCAGTGTGGGATACGTAGCAAGTTCTAGGCCAACCTGGGCTCCATAAGAAGACGTTCTTAAAAGCACAACAACAGAAAACAAAACAGAAAGATCTGTTCTTATGCATAAGAATGTGAGTATATTTGTTTTGTTTCCATTGCAAAGAAGTCAATGGAAAGGTGTATGTATGTGGATTTTTTCCTATGATAGAGGAACGGTGATTTTTTTTTTAGAGACAGAAAGATAAATTTAACTGCTCCTGTTAATAAGACTCCATCTAGTAAACTAGAGTGTGAATTTAAATAATCCCAAACACCAAAACTTAAAAGCACAGTAAACAAATCAAACAGAACAGACAGCATATCAAGTCAAGAGACATGTGGGCTTCCTTCAAAATAATCCCCAATCTCCTGAGAGGGTGCCCACAGCAAGAAGAAAAGCATAACTACTCATTTCAAGCACTACCCTGTCACACTCAGTACTCAGATAATGGGGAGAAATCAATATATTGCAAACTTTTTACGCCACATCTCTTACCTGTATAACCTACAGATCAGGTTCCTCTTATCAAATGAGCAATTTAATTTCTACCCCATTGTATCTGGATACCTGTAATGAAATACCTGTTGGCACATATTCCTACACCTTAAGTAGGCTTATGATTATTGTCAGGATGGAATTTTAAAATTACACAATGGAGATATGCACTGCTTCATGTTTTAATGCAATTCACTCATATTATACACGCACGGGATGGGATGTTTAACTAAATCATTCAAACAGCAAGTATGAGTCGTCACAGAGGGATCTTCATCTTCTATCTTTGTCCAAGTATGAGTTGTCTGTTAGTAGACTTGCTGGCTTTCAGATGAAAAAAAAAATAGAAAAGAAAAGAAAAAAAGAAAGAAAAAAAAAGAAAAGGAAAAAGAAAAGAAAAGAAAATACAAAACCGAAAACAAAAAACCCAACTCATTCTTTTTTAGCTATTTTCATACTACTGCAGCTTCCAATAGAACACCAAATATTGTGGCTTTCAAACCATGTGCACGTCATACATTGGCATAGATGTGACAGCGGAGTTTTGGCAGCTGATTAGCGAGGCTTCTTGAGTCCTCGACCCAGCTCGTGCTCAGAGGGCAAAAGTAAAATTGACTACCAAACACTTTAGTTCTATTTTTCTTATTATCTGTTCATAAGCTTATATTACAACCAATTTGAACACCATACACAGAATACTAAATATTAATTTAAAAGAACTTGAGGGAAATCATATTACAACTTCATGGTAAATTTAATTTGAAATGCTAAAAGCAATGCTTTCCCTGTACACTGTGTTTGCCTTTTCAGAAACAGGAGCCTTAGAAGAGATTTTTTATTTTGATTAAGTGACTTTATAATTGCCGAATTCTCTCAGAGTCGGAAAGTAAAGCCCCCACACCGCAGGAACGGGGCAAGTCCTTGTTATTTGACAATTTATGTTCCTGGGGTGTGCTAATCATCTTACCCAACGACCAATTGGATTTACTTAAATATAATCTCCTCGTGCAATAGTGCATGCTTAGAAAAAGCAATAGCTCTTAATGTTTTATTCAGTAAGAGAAAAAAAATCATTGAAAAACAGCTAAAATCCTAGTAATATTTTTAAATGTGAGGAAAACATATAATAGCCACTGTCAATCTATTTTATTAGTAATTTCAAACCTAGTACTTTGATTTGACAGTATTGCTACATTAATCCTGCTTTCCAGGAAAAAAAAGAGAGTAGAATATTCATATATAAAAGAGTATTCTTAGGGGGCTGGCACATAACATGACTTAAATTGAAATATGCATAAAGGGCAATCTGTAAGCTGGAGAGAAAGAGAGTAAGTAGCCAAAAGCCTGGCTTTTAGAAGTAGAGAAATGCAGAATCAGAAGACAGACTAGCTGTCTCAGTTGTGAGATTAAAGTCCCCAGTATCCAAATTACCAGTTGGTCTAAGCCCTAAACTTTGAGGCTCAAAGAACCTGCAACCTGGTGTCTGAGGGCAGTGTTTGAATCCCCAGCTTTCAGGCTTTGCTCCCCTTTGTGAGATGATGACACTGATCTCCAGAGGACACAGTGACCTCACAGAAGAAGGTCTCCCTCCCCCAGATGACTGAACCACCTAACCACATTTTGGTGTTTTCAGACTTCAGAACTGGAAGAAATAAACTTTTATCATATGTAAACTTCCTGGTCTTGATATTTTGTTATACCTGTACAAGTGAACTATGACAGGAAATTGAATAGAGAAGGTGACTTATATCTTTGGGATCACAGTAGACAACAAAGAAATTTGTACATTAAGTAAGTCATCTTTATGAGTCATTTAATTCCTTTAGTGAGCATCTTTTCAATGCTGGTTTTCAGTGAAAGAACCAGATGAAGTTGGTCGCATTTTTCCTCTGCAAATAAGAGAAAAACAAATCCAAACTGAGAGCAACCACAACACAAAATGAACAAAAGCTAAAGAGACAAAAAAGAACAACTAAATAAATTGTAAAACACAAACAAAAGACAAAATCCCACCTCCCCTTTAATCCTCTCTTCTGTTTTTTCCCCAAGTGTTATCTCAGTAGCTGTTCACAAAGCCTGCTTGCGACAATGCCATATATCTAGGATCAAAAGATAATCAAAAGAAAGAGAAGGAAATACATGTCAAAGAGCAAGGGGATACTGTCCTCTCCAGCTGAGGATGCCAATACTGCACAAGAGTTTGAGGTCTTTTTCTCTATTTTACTCTCTTCATTAAACAGCATGGAGACAGTTGTCCAGAGAGCTACAGGCCTCATGCTAGAAATATTGTAGGGCAAACTTAATGACTCTCAAATTCATATTTATTCTAAATCAAAATGATAAAGTGAGTGTTATAACTTTTATATCAAAACATGTAATGATTTACTTGTTTTACTTTAATTTACTTGATTTACTTTAATTATCTTGATTTACTTTAAGTAATTTCAAATTTTCTTAGTTATGTCTGTTTTGTTTTAATTGAAAGTTTCCTTTAGGAACATACAAAAGGAGATCTATAAATTATATTAAATTAGATGAAGCCTTTCAAAGACTAAGGTTAACCACTGTCAAGTAATCTATTTGCAAATTAATACACCCTACTAAAGGGGAACTCTGAGTCTCAATGAAATTTAAATCATTTCAAATATGAAATGAGACAAGCAGCTCTACAGGTGAGTATCTACCACCTATTAAAAGATGAGCCAAGTTCAAGTTCTCAGGTTTGTAGAACAAGTGCTCTGTCTCTTTCAAAGAAACATATGTTTTGAAATATTCTGGTCCATAACCTGAATGGCCAGTGCATTGTTTCTCAATCTGGGGTCATTTCTCTCTTAGTAGTATATTGGTTACTTTCTTATTACTATGATGAAACACCCTAACCAAGATAATTGTAGAAGAAAGGGTTTATTTGGGCTTACGGTTCCAGAGGGTTATAGTCCATGATGATATCATAAAGACATAGCAGCTAGAGCAGCAACTGAAAGCTCACTTTTTGAATCACAAACTGAAATCAGAAAGAAAGCACACTAGATAAATTCTCATAGACTACCTCCATAAGTACATTTCTCCCAGAAAATCCATATATTGTGAGCTTACCCAAGTTACAGTTACATAAACATCCAAGTCTATAGAAGGGAATAATCATTCAATAACATAGGACATAGAGGACATATATCACATATGCAACCATTTATACAACATACATGGCAGCTGGTTTTATACAGAGATTTATTTATGGTTTTGAAACAATTGGTGTTTTCACCAGGACTTCTGCTAAAGTCTATAGCACACCTAGAATAGCTCCAGAACCTTCAGAACAGGTCATCTGACTCCAAATATCAATGGTAGTCATTGAAAAACTAATGCATATTATTGTCCCACTAACTTAGAAGGGGTTAGAGAACAGAAAGCAAGAAAAGGCTTCCTGCATTCACTTACTTTGACAGAAGTTCCTACAAGTTTGGCTTGAGTGATTTTTTATTCTAATGTTTCATAAGATCTATTCTCCCTTTTGCTAATTAGCTGGAGCTCTTGCTTATGGGAATGAATGTTCTATGAGCACAAGGCAAAAGCAGATGACACTATGACAAAAGGCTTGTTAAGTGACTCACCACCAACCAAAACTAAATGGATTTCTATCCATTGAGACAGAAACATTACTTAACAACCTATTTTAGGAATCAGCAAAGTACTACATTCTACTTTTCATAAAGATTAATTCTGAACATTCCTTTTGGATATATGTGCACGTGTTCTTGTATGTATGTCTGTTTCTATATTGTTTTGTGTATGTGTGTGTTGTGTATGTGTGTGTGTGCATGAGTGGGTACACATGTATGAGTTTGCACATTTGCATTCCCGTGGAGGCAAAAGATCAACATCTAGTGTTGTTCCTTAGAAACTGTCCAGCTTGTCTTCTTTGAGACAGAATCTCTCATGGGGATCTGGAGCTCACTGGTTAGATGAGGTTGCCATGCCCCAAATAAAGGAAAGTGATCCACATTTCCCCCTCCACATTGTTGAGAGTTCAAGCACAGGTCACCACACCTAAGTTTTATTAGGGTTCTGCAATCAAAGTTTACCAGCAATCAAGCTTGGCTGCTCATGCTTCTATAGCAGACTGTGCAGACAACACAGCCCCTTGAGCATTTAGTTTAGTTTTTTTTTTTTCTTTCTTTCTTCTGTCCTCTCAATTTATTTTAAACTTACTGTGTTTCTTCCTTTCAATTCCTCATAAATCATGCTCAGTTTTATTAGGTGCAAAGAGCATTCCAGGGCCATCCACTTGGCCCTGTTTCTATATTCTCCTTCATATCTGAGATGCTCAACTAAAGAACACAAGCTTGTTGGGAAACCATTTTATACCCAGGGCCCTCCGTGTTATGTGTTTTCAAAGAAGCCATTTGAAAATGTGCTTTCCTCTTCTGCACACAGAGCACTATTAAGTGTTGTGATGCGAGGGTGGGACTGAGCATGGGAATCAGAGAGGGCTACCATCTAATTCAAACAATATGTTTTTAATTTCCCAAAGCAGATAGTTGAGCTGAAGTCAAAAAGCCTAATTACTAAGGCAAAACAAAATGAAATGGACGAGGTTACAGTGAAGTGAATAGAGCTCAGGACATAGGGGAATCTTGTAAACATGTGTAAAAGAAAAGCCAGGCGTTTTTGTAATACCAACTAGTTTTAAACATAAATTTGGGTAAAGAACTATATATCTATCATCCTTTTGGTTCAAATTGGAATAGCTGCTGATCTTATGACTTTTCTAGTATCAGAGTACTAGATGGGTTTGGATGTCATTCAGAAGGCATCAAAAGAATATTGAACAAGATTCATCTTCAAATTGAAGCAGAACAATCTTACCTGTAAAATTTTTTTGAAGATATTCAGGTTTAATATTTTGACACATACTCAGAATCAGAAAGTGTCCCCTTAAATGAGCTAAAAATATTGTCACTGCAGCACATTCTAACAGGAGACCTGCTCCTTAATATTAAGGTGGCACCTAGGAACTGTTTATTTTCTTAGCTTCCAGCCACCAGCTGTTACTTCCATTTCTGGTCTCAGTGCTAATTGCATAATGTCCTTAATTTATGCCTGCTGGTTGATCTGATCACCACATTACCTGGAGGCACTCTTTAATTAGAGAAATTTCTAAACAAATTGTCTAAAGGGCTTGTTTAGACTGATTAAATGTAACTCTCTCCCCCCTTTCTAAAAATGAGCATTATCTTCATACTAAAGTATCTCAGATAAATAAGCAATGTTGGTTCTAATTAAGGCCTATAAAACAAACAGCCACATTATCCACAAAAGCTATTGAACTTTGTTGTCTGCAACCAAAACATATATGACTCAGTGTGTGCGACATTTATTCAATGGCTTTCAGCATTTCCACTTTGCCTCTCTCAGGACTAACAAGGTGAAATAACAAACTGATTGAAAAATGATAACCTGTTAAAAAATGTGAAATGCTAATTTAGCTGAGGCTTATAAAAAGAGATTAGTATCATATGCTTTCTCACCTGTGTACTGCCAGACACTCAAAGAAGCAAACATCAAATTAAACCTTCCATATTGTGAACAGGCAGCAAGATGCCACAGGAATTAATAGGCCGTCATGGCACATCCAAACAGAGTGCAAATAGGATAAATATCGTAAGAGGATCAACAAACTTTGACAATCCAAAAAATAATTAAAGGCAGATTCACTGCTTGGATGAAATAATTCGGATAAATGTCCATGCCATAATAGACTGAAAGAAATGGATTTGACTGGGGGGCAATATAGGAATCTCAGGCACATTGTTATCAACCTCCTTGGAAATTGTTTGTGCTATTCTTAATCACCAGAAATTTGGTGGCCATGGTTTCTATGGCATCTGTTAGAAAAGGCATTAAGTGTAGGGACAGTATTCCCCGTTTGAATACACAGGCGAGATCTGGTAAAGTATGATGGATGACGGGGTTCTCTCAGCAAACCTCTGAGAAAGACTTTCTTTCTTTTTTCATTCTAGTCACCAACTATTGTAATACGTGTTACTATTGCTACACTTTGGAATCACTTTTGAAAAGTATGTCTCTGCTTCATTCCAGGCAATGTGAGTATCTAGAAACTTCCTACAAGCCTAGGAGCTTTAGGGAGGCATATTTATGATTCTGTAAATGTACCTGCAGTGGATTGAGTGCAAAATATGCCCCCAACCCCACACATACACACACACACACACACACACACACACACAGATACGCACACACACACACACACACACACACACACACACAGACACACAGACACACACAGACACACACACACACACACACACACACACACACACACACACACACACAGACTTACATGTATTATAGGTTAATTTTAGGTAAACAGATAAGTGATATGATTCCTTATGACTTTTCCAGACATCCTTACTATTATTTTACCCTCTTCCTTGCTTCTACATTTCTTTCTTTCTCCCTAACAAATCAGAGACCCCTTTTCCAATTTTCCAATCAGATCACTTATATACTACCTTTTCTCCCACATTTAGCAGTACTCCGAATTTGTTTCTGCTCAATTAATGGTTTTAAAGTTAATCTTTAAACTTATACTAGTGACAAAATATTTAAATTATGGCAGATGCTAATTTTTAAACACCATCTTAAAATAGTAGAACTTATTTCTTCTGATTTTTTTTTTCTTTCACACAAATACTTTTAATGAGAACTATTTCTACAGATATAAGCAGTGCAGGTTTTGTTCGTGTTTGTTTGTTTATTGACAATGAAGTTTTGGAGCCAAATGCTTACATACATGAGTTCTGACTAAGGCAACTGATATTATTTTTTTCCTTTTTAAATTAAATTCTTTTATTCATTTACATTCCAAATGTTGCTCTCCTTCCCTGTTCGCATCCCCAATTTCTCATCCCATCTCCTCTCCTCTGTGCATCTGAGAGGGTGCTCCCCCATGCACCCCCTCACCTCAGTACACCCCAGCATTCCCTTTCCCTGACACATCCAGTTTCTACAGGCTTAGGCTTTCCCTCCCACTGAGACCATACATGTCAGTCCTCTGGTACATCATGTACCTCAGATCAAAAAAAGCCATGTATGCTCTTTAGTTGGCAGCTTAACATCTGGGAGCTCTGAGGGGTCTGGGTTCCTTGATACTGTTGTTTTTCCTATAGGGTCGCCATCTCCTTCAGCTCCTGTCTGCAAGCACAACATGGCATCAATAATTGTGGCAGGGTTTGGTGCCTGTGCATGGAATGGATCCCAAGTTGAGCTGGTCCCTGGATGGTCTTTCTTTCAGTCTCTGCTCCATTTTTTGTCCCAGCATTTCCTTTAGACAGGAACAATTCTGGCACAAATTTTTGAAGATGAGTGGGTGGCCCTCTGCCTCTCCTAGATCCCTACCTACTGGAGGTGGTCTCCTCATATACCATTTACTTACTGTTGGGCATTTCTGCTACATCATCCCCATTGAGTTCGGGGAGTCTTTCACATCAGGTCTCTGGGACTTTCTAGAGGTTCTCCTGCCCCTCCCCCCAACCCTGGCAGCTGCATATTTTCATTTGTTCTCCTGGCTCTCTGGGCTTTTCTCCTGTTGTCCCCCCATACCTAATTCTGTCCCTCTCTTCTCCTTCCCTTCCCCTCTCCCACCCAGATCCCTCCCTTCCTCTGCCTCCTGTGATTATTTGTTGCCCCTTCTAAATGGGATTGGAGTGTCCACACTTGGACCTTCCTTCTTGTTCAGCTTCATATGGTCTATGAGTGTTATCATTGGTATTCTGAACTTTTTAGATAAATTCACTTATCAGTGAGTACATACCATGCATGTTCTTTTGGGTCTGGGTTACCTCAGGATGAATATTTAATATTTAATAAAACATGAGTGTTCAAAACCTACCTTCACTTATGATTTACTAATTATTTTCATAATTATAGAAAACAAAGTCTGGAAGAAGATTTTAAAAATCCCTTTATGGTTAAATGACACATACATACACATACAAAAAAAAGACTTTATTATAAAAGTACATTATCACTATTTTTACATTTCTGTTTTAAGCACCCAAAATACAGGGACATATGGATATAGGAAAATAAACAACAGCAGTTATCAAAACAAAGCATGTAATATATGGCTAATTATTTAACCAGTAATTGGTTTGTGGCCATATCTGACAAAACCATCAAATTTTATCATGAACATTTGTTAGAATTTCTGGCATATTTGCAAGAAATTATTTGAAATCTCAAGATGTTAAAAAAAATAGCATAGCATTAGATTCCTATTAGTTAAGACAAAGTCACCTTCATAACTGGCCTGGTCTATAACTTGATTTCTGTGTCAAGATGGTTTTATCCCATATTCATATTTTTGTTAATAACAAATACATTGTTTAGAATTTAAATGACTCTAAACATCAATTCAAAGTCCCTAGAAAGACATTTAGTTTTAATAGAAGAGTCAGTTGATTGGTTTTTGTTTGTTTGTTTGTTTCTTTGTTTGTTCTGCCAGGTGCCCATGGCTGGTTGCCTTCCCTCTAAGGGGAGCACACTGCTAACTCCATAAGATCCCAGATCCTAAGGGCAGGTGATGCCATCAAGATTATTTGTCTATCTGTCTTCCTGCCCATCTGTCTTTCTATCATTACTATCTCTTTCTTTGCATCCTATCGACTTCCTTTTCCCCAATCGCTCTTCCTCTTTCCTCTTCCCCTTTCTTTCTTTCTCCTTTCTTCCATCCTTTTCTCCTTGCATGCATCCTTAGTTTTCTTGGTAAAAATCCCTATGTTTAAGGAGTTTCTCTTCTCAAAAGTGGTAGAAGTCACAGTCGCCAGTAACTAAGTGTTCGTAGGATCCTGGCGTTCATTTTCTCATCAGGGAAAAATATAGAAGCTCTTTAGAACTACTCCATCAAATGATAGTTTTAGTGCTTTTATCCAGGGTATGCCAAGCCCTAAGCCAATATATGTGTGTTTATATTCTTACTTAACTTGGCCTATTGCTACACATCTTGGGATAAGACCTGGAGGCCAAAATGCCGGATGTGCTTGTCTCCTTGTGCAAGACCAAGGTGGGTGCCTGGAAAGGAGGGGAAACAACATGAGCCTCTTCTGCAGGTGATTAACTAAGAGTACAGAGAGTGTTTTTTCTAGTCAGGATCAGCATAAGACCCAGTGAGCCAAAAAGTGAGTTAGTGCCTATAATATTTCCTTAAATAATTTTTTCAAAAAAGAACTGTCTGCTTTTACTCCTGCATTATAGAATCAGTCATCCATGAAGATAAAATTGCAGTCAGATTAGACTGGGGGGCATGCACCTGTTAAAGCCATGCTTACAAAACTTGTTGGAGGTTTTTAGGCCTCAAGCGCTAGTTAGCAGAATACTGCTTAATTGGCAGACTCTTTCGGGATGGAGCTGCAGGCTCAGTGGCCCCTGAAGAGGCATAAAGGAGTCCACAGCAGTCAGACTCAGGAGATAAACATTAAGTAGATCATCATCACCTAACTGCTGATTTTATATGACAGTCGCTTTTGGGGAAACAAAAGGCTTGAAAAATAAAATAAAATTGAGACTAGCTCATGTGTCCTTTCTGCTCTCTGTCTCTCAAGAACACTGACTGAAGCACTTAACCAGAAAAAAAGAAGAATTAAGACCAAATTACCCTCAATATAAATAATGGGAATCCAGAAAAAAAGAAGGGGAGTTAAGGGTTCAACTTCCGACTTTCCTGGGAGTGAATATCTAAATGCAGAAAAGATTAATGATCACATAGGCATTCAAGGAAGACTCCGTAGCTAATGAAACAGATTTTAACAGAAACTTAAAAGGAACTCCAAATTGAGAAGTGAAAAACATAAGCATATGTATACACTGTACTTCAAAAATTCTTGGGAGTGTGGGGCCAAAAATAGAATAGTCAATTCTCTGGAGTTCTAGAAATTACTGAATGATTGTCTACCTTCTAGCTTTTGTAATAAAAAAATGTCTTTCATTGGCAAAATTCAATAAAGTACCTATCTTTTGTAGGTCAACTACATATACAACTATCCCCATGTTTTCATTCCAAGTTTTCTTTGTGGAATTTAAAAAATTCCTTTTCATAGGTGTGTGCGTGTGTGTTTGTATGTGTATGTGTGTGTCTTGATTTCTATAGATTCCTTTAATATTCAACTCCCATAAAAGAGGATTATCTCATAAACATGTAAGTTCAGGATTGGAAAGTTTTAGTGGAAATGAGGGTAAAGAGGTAGGAAAACCCGGGTATGGGAAAGAATTAAAAATGATAGCAAAAAACCTAAAGATGTATGAAAAATGCTCCCTGAAAATCAAATATTTTATAAGCTATTAATAACATAGTTTTAAAAGGCATTGGATGCAGATAGCCTTTATGGGTAGAAAATGCCATTCTCAGTAGCCAAATGTTGAAAATCTTACTATCAAGTGTGGAATATATCCCTATACATTGTTTGGTCAGACTCCAGAGACCCCCCACAAACTATTATAGATCAGTGGTGCTGGTTGAACACCAGAATCAGTTTTAAGAGTCAATTGCTGATAACACTATCCACTTATACTGCAGAATATTGAAAAACAACCTTGAATTGAGATGGAGCTTTTCTCACTGTTGTTTAATTTCCACAGTGCTAGAAGATACCATGGATCTTCCTTCCTTTCTTTCTTTCTTTCTTTCTTTCTTTCTTTCTTTCTTTCTTTCTTTCTTTCTTTCTTTCTTTCTTTCTTTTGGATATTTTATTTATTTACATTTCAAATGTTATTCCCTTTCCCAGTTTCCCCTCTGCGAACTCCCTATCCCATTCCCTTGCCCCCTGTTTCTATTAGGGTGCTCCCTGACTCCTACCTCACTGCCCTGTTATTCCCCCACACTGGGGCATCAAGCCTTCAGAGGACCAAGGACCTCTCCACCCATTGATGTCTGACAAGGCTATCCTCTTCTATATATGGGGCTAGAGTCACGGATCCTTCCATGTGTACTCTTTGGTTGGTGGTTTAGTCCGTGGGAGCTCTGGGGGGTCTGGTTGATTGATATTGTTCTTCCTATGAGCTGCAAACCACTTCAGCTCCTTCAGTCCTTTCCCTAATTCCTCCATTGGGGTCCCTGGGCTCAGACCAATGGTTGGCTATGTGCATCCACATCATGGATTTTTCTTAAGTAGAACATTAATCAGCATTCCTACCACCAAGATATTTACACCATGACCTGCTTGGTAAGATGGGCCCACTTGTGCAATTAAGTAACATGGCTGCTCTGGAGTGAAGAACTGTTTTGTTTGGATTTGGTGTTTGTTCATCAGAAGGGATATCATGCCTGGTTCTGTAAAAGAAGCCATGCCTATGGAGATCATAGGCCAGAGGAGAGAACCTGCTACTCTTGTTCTGACAAGAGGAGATGGTGTCAGACTTATATTTTGCATTGGTAAGACTGTACAATGGATAAAGCATTTGCCACAAGCACGTTGTTCTGAGTTTTCTCCCCTGTACTCATGTAAAGGCAGATGGAGGGAACCACCTCCACAGAAGTTGTCCTCTGACCTTCACATGTGTTCAGTACCACATGAGACTTTTTCCCACAAGCATGTGTATGCACACAGAGATAATAACATAAGATGAATTGAAATACTAAACTTCATACCAAAAAATTAGTGCTGTTCTCAGCCTTTATCAGAGAAATTTCATTTTGTAGTGACTGGATATTAATGCAGATAGATACAGATGATCAAAATATAGGAAATGACTGATTTTGGAGTGCTTGATTCTATCCGGGATATCTCTATCCTCCCATCCAAGGCCCAAGAAATATTCTGGAAGAAGGGGTGGAAATATTTTAAGGGACAGAATATGCAAAGAAGTACTGCTGAGCGATATTTTCTAGATGTGCAATGGGTGTTAAGGAACCGTACAGTAGCTGTATAAGAGGTACTGATGGGCTCATTAGGCCCATCCTTCATAGAGCGGCTGTGGGTACAAGGGAAGAGAGCACTGTAGTTGGAGAATTATTAGGTAGACTGGTTTCAGCAAAGTAAAGAAAGGATGGCAGAAGACACTAGGAGAAAAAGTGTACAAAACTCTACAGTATGGACATTAAATCATCAAAGGATAAAATAAAGTAAAATACAAATGAATAGATTTCTAAGGAAGGAATGATGCACGCAGAAAGAGTCCCACATTGAGCTTGTGTTATAAGGTACACAATAGAAGAAAAGGTGGAAGAGGCAGAGCCAGCAGTTGTTAGGGTGAGTTAAGCATAGGGTTTAGCACTGGGCAGGGCAGAAAGGAAGGTCCCAATGCCAGCTGAGATACTGAAGATGCAAAATGTGAATGCCAGTACAAAGGAACTCAGGGTGTGGTGGGCTGAGAGTAGGGTGCGGCCCTGAGGTCAGAGTTGGCCTCTCAAACCCTGTCTGGAATGCATTTCCTGTTTCCAGGGACATTCACCTTTGGAGCAGTCCCAGTTCCAGATGTTTGTTAACCTCTCCCCTCTATCTCAGGATTTATTTTCTCTTTGTCTCATTAAATCAGGGTTCTAGTTCTCTGCAAACTAATAAAATCACAAGCAGGTTCTAAAAAAAAAAAAAAAAAAAATTCCTGTGTGTCTTCAAAGGAGACCTGTATGAATTGCCTTAATTTTTCAGTTGCCATTAGCACAATATTATCATGTGAGTATCTATTAAATGCTAGGTACCATACATGACACAGGAGAAGTAAAGAAGGTGGGATTCCGGTCTCCAAGGAGAGGATGCACACCCATCAAAGCAGAAACACAACGTAATGTGATAAGAGCCTGTTTAATATTGGTACAGTGCTCTAGCAGTCTTTAGATGGTAGCTGTGAATTCTACCTAAGAGTAATAGCCTTTAAGCCTTCCTGAAACAGTAGATGTTTACAAAAGAAGATTTTGTAAAATGGGAGAATAAGAAATATTCACAAAGCAGAGAAGAAAACCTCAACAGCAAAAAGGTGGATAGATTAGAGAATGCTTCATGTTTAGGAAAAATTTTATCTTTTGTACATAGGATTGGGTAGATGAAGTGGTAGAAGGGCCATCGACCAACTACATCCTTGGTTACCTAGAACATCAAGTGCTGACTCTTCCACATGCGTGCGTTTCCTACACTGACAGCCATCTAAGAGAGACGCCATTAAATGTTCCTTAGGGTTGGATGGTTTTCATGATTATGACTCTCTGTTAGTAGTCTGCTATACAAATATGTACCCCGGTGTCCTGGAGCATTATCCTTGCAGGCTCCATGCTTGCCCTGGTGGCTTTAGTCTCTATGAGCCCTCGAGCCATGCTCAGTTGATGTGGTGAGCCATGTTCTCCTGGTGTCCTCACTCGATCCCCTCGGACTCCTACAGTCTTGACTCCCACTCTTCTGCAGGGTCCCCTGATCTCTGATGGCAGAGACAAGGAGGATACCTCCAATTCAGATTCTCTGCCTCCTCCTCCCCCTTCGTCTCCCCCCCACCTGAATAATTTCCGACTTCCTAACAGTGGGTGTGTGTTTATCTCTGATTCTTTGTCTGCTTGTGGGACTTTTCCCCTCATACTCTGTTGCCTTGACCAGACTCGAAAGGAGGGCGTTTGCCCTGTCTTATTCTATCTACTTTTGTCTTGTTTGGCTGTTTGATGTCTTTTGGAGGCATGCTATTTTCTGAAGAAGAAACAGAGAGGCAGCTCATCTTGGGGAGAGGAAAGGTAGTGAAGAGGCAAGAGAAGTGGAAGTAGGAGAAACTGTGATGGACATATATTGTATGATGGCAGCATAACTATTCAGTAAATAAAAACAAGTATGCAGTTACAGATTGACATAAGTAAATGAGTACTGTAATATACCATATGAAACTTATAAAACAAGCAGCCACTCACAGGCCATTGGTCTGCTCCCCTTGAATGAGGGACTGAAGATGAGAACCTTCTGGATGCCTGGGTGAGGAAATGGTTCTAATATTGCAGGGCTTTAATTCTATCTAAACAGATTGACTCTTGCACCCTTCGGTTGAAATCTTTTAATGCCTTTAGTGTTAATATTTCATCAATATGTAAAAAGCACATTTGGTGCAAATGACTCATTTTAAAGCCCAACTTTGAATATATATTTAGTTAAAAGAAAAATAGCTACTCTTGGATAGGTATCAGGAGTTTTGAGCCCCTTGCTGTTTGTTTGTTTGTTTATTTATTTATTTATTTATTTTTTATCTCACACCATTCCTTACAAAAAAACAGAGGAAACACTTTTTAGTAAAGCCACTCTTTCTCTACTCAACATGCCCTAGATTTGCATTTTCTTCAGCTCACGATTTTACAACTTTGTGTCTTTTAAAAATTGGTGCAGAAACACAACAGAACAAAATAGACCTTTCTGAGAATTAAGGGCTAGGAAGGTTGGGTGTGAAAGCAATCAAGGCCTGTTTTTCCCCAGAGCTTCCTAGGTAGAACACAGGAGATCAGATAAGTGGTCTTGCTCCTGGGGGGTATAATGGGTTGTGTCTCCACAATGCTATCAAGGCTGGAAGCACAGGGGATCTTTCTATTTCACATGCTCAAATAACTGCGTAGACACATTTTCCCACCCTTTTGACTTTTGTTCGGCCTGAACCTCCCTTGGGACCTTTTCATTTTTGTTCCACTGCTTTTATCTAAACAATGCAAACCGTTTAAATAAGGGCTTAATCTAGTCCATTTGACCCATGTGAATTTCTAGTTTTCACTTAGATGTTCCAGTGTCTTCTTGCAGCTCCTTTTTCTCCTCCTGCCAGTTGTCTCCCTCTCCCACACCCTACCGTCTCAATATTTGATGACACACTGACTGAGTTTACTGTGCTAGTCACACAAGCCCTTTTAAAAAAACAAAAAACAAAAAAAGCAACCTTTATTTTGTTTCTGTTGATTTGTTTCCCTCTGTAGAACACATGAGCAACTACTGCCCAAGCTCAGGACAATCAAATCCACTGGAGTTTTCTTACTCGTTCAGAAAGCAGGACCAGGGTTCACACGTGTTAGTGAGACCCGTACAACTGTGGTCATGCTGAAGGTTGGGCTCTAAAAGAGACTCTCCATAAACTTTAGCTTTCCATGGAAGAATATCATTTTAACTTTTAAAGATCACATTGGGCACAATATGATTATTTCAATGGTTTTCAATCTTAGTGGAGAAATATTTTCTTTCTAATGTTAAAATTCTAGAACGATGTGTGCCATCCATCTGGATGAATGAACAATTTGAACAGTTTTCTAACAGTGCCCTTTCTCCTCATCCTCTACCCCCTCCATAGTAAGTACATAGTCGCTGTTTCTTGTGAGTATGCCCTTTTGGAAGTTTAAGAAAAGCGCTAAAAGCATCCTTGCCAGTCATTATCTGAAGGTACCTTTGCCCTCTCCCCCTTTCTTTGTGCTCCCTTTGTGCCTTGGACATAATCTATGCTGGCGTGTCCATTTTAATGATATGTTTACCATTTTCTCATCTCCTTAAGTGGTGAGGTTTTTCAAAGCCCGGGGTCATGTTTATTAATTTGGGGACTTCTAATCATCAGGACTGCACCTGGTAATGACAAGTAATTAATGCCCCAATGCACACATCCAGTGAGTGCATGGGAGAAAGTGTTACACGGCATCTGTCCAAACCCTGGAGCCAGGTATTAGCTTTGTGGTCCTCGTTTTCATCTTAAGACATCTTTAGTTCAAGTCAGAGACAGACATATCAAAGGGGGGAATGAGTTCCACTGTTGGACAAATGTGCTCAGCAGTTCCTTAGTTTCCTCTTGATAGGGTGGGAATGTCCACCCCTTCATTGTTCTGATGAAAAGTCTTTCATAAAGCAATTCTATTCCTTTCATACCTCTGACAGATTGAAGAATTCCTTGACCACCCCATAGTTGTCCCAACTCCCAGTCATGATAAAATGAGCTTAGTTATATTTAGTATTACAAGAAGTTGTCACTGTTGTGATAGGAAAATAGCTACTTCTGTATAGAACCAACCTTCTGAGGAGGAAGAATTTTATTCATATTAGTTCTGCATGACTTCTTGATCTATTTTAGACTGGTGAGTTAATGAGGGATATACATTAATTATAAAACATAGTTAGTCATCTCTGCTCCATAATAATTTTGCCAGACGTATTTTAGTATATAACCATTTGGATGTATATAGAACATAACCACTTCCTAAAGAATTATTTGTGGCTACTCATGACGCTTTAGAAAAATTGCTCAATAGGTAAAGGTGCTTGCCACACTTGATAGAACTGAGATTGATCACTGAAATAGGACCATGTGATGGACTGAGAGAAATGACCTCTTAAGTATTCTTTTGTTTTATTGGATATTTTCTTTATTTACATTTCAAATGTTATCCCCATTCCTGGTTTCCCCTCCGAAAACCCCCTCCACATATCCCTTACCACCCTTCCCCTGTTCACCAACCCACCCCTCCAGCTTCCTGGCCCTGGCATTCCTCTACACTGGGGCATAGAGCTTTCACAGGAACAAAGGTCTCTTCTCGCACTGATGTCCAACTAGGCCATCATCTGTTACCTATGCAGCTGGAGCCATGAGTCTCACCTTGTGTACTCTTTTGTTGGAAGACCAAATTATGGATACTTTGATTTGTCTTAGAAGGGGGAACAAAACACCCATGGAAAGAGTTACAGAGACAAAATGTAGAGTAGAGACTAAAAAAATGGCCATCCAGAGATTGCCCCACCTGGAGATCCATCCCATATACAATCATCAAACCCAGACACTATTGTGGATGCCAACAAGTGCTTGCTGACAGGAGCCTGATATAGCTCTCTCCTGAGAGGCTCTGCCAGTGCCTGACAAATACAGAAGTGGATGCTCACAGCCATCCATTGGATTGAGCATAGGGTCCCCAGTGAAGGAGCTAGAGAAAGTACCGAAGGAGCTGATGGAGTTTGCAGCCCTTCATAGGAGGAATAACAATATGAACTAACCAGTACCCTCAGAGCTCCCAGGGACTAAACCCCTTAAGTATTCTAACGACTAACAACTATGTGAATGCTATGGCAAGTGCACAGGTACACAAGTATATAGGGAGAGAGAGAGAGAGAGAGAGAGACAAAGACAGAGACAGAGACAGAGATGAGACATAGAGAGAGACAAAGGGAAAGACAGAGAGAGGCAAATAGAGAGACAGAGATAAGAGAATAAATAAATGTAAGAAATAGTTGGATTAATAATTAGCTTAATACATTTATTATATGCTGTAAAGATGCACTATGGGGTAACCATGTAGATCATCTCTAAAGGGTAAGATGAATAAGAGGAAAAAGAAAACACTTTTTCACTTGGCAGTATCTTGCTTTATTTTCTATTTACTGTGATAAAATACTCTAACAAAAGCAATGTAAGGGAGAAAAGTTTGATTTTGATTCCCAGCTTCATCGTAGCAGAGAAGTCAAGCCAGCAGTAGCTCAAAGCATCTCTCTATACCTTATCCCCAATCACAAAGCACAAGGAGATAAATGATAATTCTCAATCTGCTCTCTCTATTTATGCAGTTCATGACCTCTTGTGTAAGTATTGGTGCTGCCCTCAATTAAGATGCATTTTTTCCACATCAAGGAACAAAATCAAGATAATCTCCCATAGGCTTGCATGTAAACTAACAGCCTAGATCATCCCACAGATATAGCAGGAAGATTTTCTCCTAGGATATTTAAGATTTTAGGCATATGACAATTAGTACTAATGGTTGTATAGAGTCTGCATCTTGAGAACTTCCCAGAGTTGATATATATCAAGAGGAAGATTGGTCTCAAATACAAATATGTCACCCCTCTTATTGATGCAAAGGGTGCCTCCAGCATTCTGTCAAATTTTGGAACACAGATCACTCGTATTAAATCTTGTTCCAGACAGTCAATAGACACATACTCCTAGAGTTTTGAATTAGAGTCCTGACATGAATATAGAACAGAACTGTAAGCATCCAAACTTTCACTCCCTAGAGAGTTTGAAACTATAGAATATTTATGGAAAATCAAAAGACATTCCTGTTTTTCTTTTGGCCTGAGCTACACGGTATTTGTTTAGTCTACACTTCCCATTCAACGAATCTTATTGACTATCATTGGCAAATGAACTACTGAGTTTATGGTAAGTAGCTGAGTGGTTTCTGACCACAAATTGGGGGAAACATGTGGATAGCAGTGTCACATTGCACTTTCCAGGACTGTAAAGACCTTTGTTCATTTGGTAAAAAGATGCAATGTGCATTTTTGAGAATGATGGGAAACAATACTTAACTTTATAACCTTGAATCACATCCTTTCTCTTAATGACTCTAACAGGACAGCTGAAATTTATATTGCCTGATTGAAAAGAAGCTTTATTTGACCCAAGCACAAAGTAAGCTTTCCACTATTTCCCTAGCCTCCAAGCCATAAAAAATTAAATGCCTAGACTTTGTACCTTACACGGTAAAATAAATGGGATAACATTTTACTGGTAAATAATCAATAGCCTTTAAAATAATACAGATTCTTGTTCTCTAATTTCATACAGGGACAACGTTTGATTTGAGTCCTTTATGGTTTTTCCACTAGAACTCAAAACACTGTATCATAGGCTTTGTAAATAGACTCTTTAGGAATAAAATAATGCCATATGCCACAACTCAATTTAGTCTGTGGGTTAATTGCAACAATACTTAGAACATATATCCTTTTGGAACAACATTTTTGAAATTCAGAAAGCTGACGATATTAAAGTTTTTATTTAAATAATTTGAGGGTTTGTTGATATCTGAAAGATATACTGATTTTCTTTGAACAGAAGCAACTCTGAGTAGCTATAAAAATAAGTCTTCTCTGAGGGAATAAAAAAAAAAAAACTGAGTTAAACAGCTGGCTTTTACACTGGCTATATAACTTTAGACAAAGTTGTACTCTTAATTTTCTGATCAGAGAAGCAGGCATAGTGATACAGGTTCCCTAGTATTCTGCAAAGATAATGGGGAACATGAACATAAGGTTGCATGTTATCATTGGTTTCAAAACTTTAACAAGTCAACATAATTCTTGCTTCTCCGATCCAGAAATTCTTATGCCATATTTCTTGCATGGGACTGGGGTCATTTTTTCTATTGTTGTTTGTTTTAATTTTTCTTTGAAGAAAAACATTCCACAGATATAGTCCTAATGGATTATTGATGACAAATAGTGACTCACTTTGATGTTATTGGGAGCTGCTTGGGGCACAAACCACTGAACATGTCTATAAGGGACATTTAAAATTGTGTTTATAGGTGAGAAGAACTAACCTCAATGTAGTAATGGTTTTAATAACTGGGAAAGTAAGCCAAGTACTTGTACTCAATATTCTGTATTCTCACTCCAGGAGCAATGTAACCATTTATCTCATACAGCTTGGCCACAAATTCCACACCTTGATGGAATGTAGTCTGAAACTGGGAGTCAAAATAATTTTTTCCTTCTTAAAGATCTCTTGTCACGTATTCCTCATAGCAAGGAGAAAACACCATCCTTCATGAAGGATGCACATACACACCAGAAAAATGTAGTCAACATTAAAAATAGAATTTATGAGTATTGGAGCAAGTCTTCACAGCTTACTAGGTCAGTGAACAATACATTTGCATGTATCTTGAGTTTCCCCAAGTAAAATGCTAATGTTGAAAACAGTGGGATTTTAAATCTCTTAATATAATGGTTTTGAAAAATTGTGTATTATAGATGTCAAAAAGTATTATGGCTATTAGTTGTAGTGGTGTGTGTGTGTGTGTGTGTGTGAGAGAGAGAGAGAGAGAGAGAGAGAGAGGGAGAGAGAGAGAGAGAGAATATGTGTGTAAAACTGTTGTTCTGACCAATCACTTTCTGTCTTATTCCCTTGAATGGGTATCCTTTGCCAAGCTTGGAGCTTGGCTGTGA
Source organism: Mus minutoides (assembly GCA_902729485.2). Lineage (NCBI taxonomy): Eukaryota > Metazoa > Chordata > Mammalia > Rodentia > Muridae > Mus > Mus minutoides. Next base: position 142,453 of record LR751419.1, on the reverse strand, counting down.
ACCAGCAATCAGAACGGCCTTTCTTTTTCTGTTTCCTTAAGTTACATGTGTTCTAGGGGCTATACATAACTTTTTACATGGGTGCTGGAAGTTTGAATTCTACATGCTTCTACAGCAAGCCTTCTTTCTCACTGAGCCACTGACTCACTTTGAACAATAATTTAAAACTTGTTATTAAATAAAGTTATACTTGAGAAAGATAAGGCTCTAACTTGCAACTGCACAATTGTTTAATTACAGAATTTAATTGAAAAAATATATATTGTTTTCAAATACTAAGAAAAATCAAATTTCTGTCTCAAAAGTAGTGAGATGTATAACTGAAACCTTTTCACATATCAGCTTATTACCACCTCTGTCTAAGACTTGCTCTTAATGTATATATCCGTATGCCAGTTCACATCAAGCTTTCAAAATTGATTTGTCTTTCAATGTAAAATTTTGATAATTTTTTTATTTAAAAGTACTTCAATTCTATTGTCTTTAGAATTTGAATTTCTGTTCAATTCCATGGAAGAATGTGTCTTAAAATATGTGTATATGTGGAAGAAAGACAACTTGACACATTCCTTCATTGAATTCTGTCTCTATTTCATCTTAGTTTAATACTCAGATATTTAGAGTTTACTCACAGATTAGATTACAACCTCTTCCATGTTGCCCAAAGAAAAGTGTGTGTGTGTGTGTGTGTGTGTGTGTGTGTGTGTGTGTGTGGTGTGTATAGTGTATTATGTGTATATGTATGTTTGTGATGTTTGTGTGTAAAATTAAATTATATGTCATATTACTTTTACTTTTACTTAATTCCCAAACATTAACCTTACAGCTTCTGCTGTAAGATTCTAAACTTTTATAAGTAAGTGGTGATTTTAACTTATCAAATCTGGTATTTATCATTTTTGGCAGCCTCAGATTGCAAATGAAATTTCCAGGCATTTTATGGAAGAAAGAAGTTGGAGTAAAACCCACACCTGATGTATGGTCTGAAAAGTCCTTGGTTTCAACATAACCTTGGGAAATCAGGCCCAATTCTTATATTTATTTTGACTTCCTAGCTTAACATAACTAAAACAAATGCTTTAATTTGAACAATCAATTAAAAATTAGTGGTATGTCTATTCCATATCTAGGCATGAATGTGAATGGGACTCTAGTTCATTTTTTTTCTTTATATTTTGTCTGAACTCAGAACACATGTACTGAGACTAAAAGAACATTCTTTGTCATGAAAATATAAGATATAATTATGGAAGAATATTACATATTTCTGGTGTTTTGCCTAAAACTCAGCAGTGTGAATCACCTAGAAAGGAGCTAGGAAGCAGATCCCAGCCCTGTCTCAAAAGTCAGATTTTGTCAACCTTAATTTCCTGGAACAGATAATGAGATCCACCAGGTAGAAATTGGCCTCTCGTCTTACAAAAAAAAAAAAAAAAAAAAAGTAAATTCTCTCATCCCAGAGGGAGATTTTTCATTTTTCTCCTGGATGAAAATTTTCCTGACTTCCTAGATTGAAATTTTTTTCCAACATGTTAATCAAATCACTCCACTATTTTTCACAGTCCATCAAATCTAGGAAAAACTCATACTCTCTGCTTATAACTGGTCCCAAATCATTAGTAACTTCTGAGCTTTTCATCTATCAGATTTTTATTTCTTGAAGTCAGGTCAAGCTAGTCACAATGTCCTAAACATATTTCATACATTCATCTTCTGCGCTTTTATGGACACAGTGAAATGATAAAATATAAGCACATTTTTTCCCATGGTCCCTGGCTCACACTTCCTAAAGTCTCTATAATGTTCTGATAGCAATCATATTGGGAGGAGATTCTTATTCAGTATTTGGTCTTTTTTGCTGGACCAGATATTTGTCTCTTAATATATTTGAAGACAGCAGCTTAAGGGTAGTGTTTCATACTATTATTAGCTACTTGAGCTTGGGTCCAGACACATCTTCTAAGTACCTTGGAATTTCCTGAGTAATGGGTAACTCTTGGTGGGCTCCAGGACAGCTTGCAGATGAGGTGAGAGAAGCTGGTTGCCAGGACAACCAATCATGTATTTAATGAATGGGAGCTTTTAGCACCTACTTCTTGAACTTCTTGGAAGAGGGGATTAGAAGAATGAGTTGATCAGAGATGACCAGTGCTGCAGATAATTATGCCTTTAAAGAAAAATCTTGAGACGATCTCAAAGTACAAGGTATAAATGACATTTATAGCTAAGCCTGTGGAGATTATTAGAGAGCCTGGAATGAGTGTGGAATTAGTGAGTACACAGCTGTAAACTCCTTTTAACTTCACCTATACAATTCAGTATAGTGTTTACTATTAAGTCAATAAACACACGAGTTCTAAGAATTCTGTGAGCCACTCAACCAAATTAATTGTTAAGATAGAAATACAGAGTCATAGCCACTATGAAGCCTGGACTGAAACACACTTTCTGTGGGCATCTGGAGTGGGCACAGTTTTTATGTGATGGTCCTTTGATGCTATAGGAGCATCTTTTATGTTCACTAAGTACACACTATCAGACCTAGGGCATCTACGTGATGTCTTCTGATACATTTCCAAAATTAATTTGGTTCCATGTCTTGGTAGTCATATGTGAAGTATTTACTATTAGTACTTCTTCTGGTTTCAACTCAGTCATATGTCATATAAATGACATATAAGTGTGTGTGTTTGTAGTGAGTATAACAATAAAAATTTAATTGATAATGAAAATAAAAACCCCAAGTAAAGCTCCATTGCTTCAGCATGGTCAATATTACTTTACAGAAACAAGTTCACTGCAATGTAGAGTTGGTCACTGAACAATTGTTTGAATGGGTTCTTTAAACTAGATACATGAAACTTTAAAAAATATGTTAATTTCATATATTTATTGTTTTTAATAGTTGAGTAGTACTCCATTGTGTAAATATACCAAATTTTTTGTATCCATTCCTCTGTTGAGGGACATCTGGGTTCTTTCCAGTTTCTGGCTATTATGAATAAGGCTGCTATGAACATAGTGGAACATGTGTCCTTGTTACCAGATGGAATATCTTCTGGATATATGCCCAGTAGAGGTATTGAAATTCCTAGGCAAATGGATGGATCTGGAGGCCATCATCCTGAGTGAAGTAACCCATTCACAAAAGAACTCACATAACATGTACTCACTGATATGTGGATATTAGCCCAGAAACCTAGACTACCCAAGATACAATTTACTAAACACATGATACTCAAGAAGAAGGAAGAT